>BQNB010067361.1:20053-34223 GCA_026074375.1 Tanacetum coccineum | reverse complement strand
TATTTTCTTGATAATCCAGTTTATTTTGATGTAAATTACTTAGAGGTGGCAAACTAGACAGGTCAGATAGGTTGGATAACAGTCAAAATGGGCAACTCTTTTGTACGGGTTGAGCCCAAACGCTATTTTCCCAAACTTTTTTGTTTACAGTGACCAAGTATTTGGATATTTTATATTTTAAGTTCTTATTGGCTTATTGCATATTTTAAAAGAGAAACACTTTTTAAGTAATTGGATGGCTAGATGCTTATCGGCTTTGTTTAGTTTTGGAGGAAATAATCACATGCAAAGGTGCATAAAAGGCATAAGCACTTTCAAATATATCCAATCTGAAATACCCCATATGTAGTTTGCCAAATCTGATTCCAAAGTATTAGTATACTGTATTGTCGATTAAGCGCATTTATTTAACCAGTTTCCTGCTGAGCTGACCTTTTCTTTTTTGCTTTACCCATTTGAACTGTTAAAGATAAGACATAACTCAATTTATCCCATTTTTAAGTTTATGGATTAGAATTTCTGTTTATACTATCACTTTTCATAGTTTCAGTAGGAATAAAGAATTTCTTTCCTGTAATTCCACTTTTTGATTGAGCTAATTGTTTTAGGTCCCCAGATCCTCCAAGAACCTACATGAAGATAACGAATACGCTATCTATACAGTGACATTATTCAACCGCGATGCTGACAATTTCCGAACCAAGGCACGCGAAAGAGGGTTTCAAGTGAGTTTTTCATCCGGTAGTTTGTTTGTTTGTAACCAAACACTGAAGTTAGATTCAAAATTTTACAAAGATGTTAGCTAAAACCTCTTGTTTTGTCTTTGTGGTAACATGAAAACAACAAAAAATTATCTATGAAATATCTAGTTGGTTTCTAGGACTCCTATATAAAGTATTAATTTCTAATTATTTGTTCAGATTCGTGATTTTGAATATAATTCAGAAACTCAAGAGAGCAGAAAGCAAGAGCTTGAAAAACTTATGCAAGATCAAGAATCCTTGAGAAGCTCTCTTTTGAATTGGTGTTACACCAGTTATGGAGAGGTACTTTTATCAAACCTGAACAGAAATTGGTGTTACACTTTTCTTTTTTTATTCATGTGTAAGTAGGTGTCATATAGATATGAATATATGATATATGTGAGGTTTTGGGCATATAGGGTCTCATCCATCCCCAAATTGGAAAGTGGGTGGACAATGCCTAATTTGTCGCAACCAGTTGTCTAAGTGCTTTATATGCCATTCAACAATGTTTTATTTCGCATCGCATTAGGGAAAAAGAAGTATAGGTGTTGGTTAAAATATATTTTAAATTTGACCAAATGAATATCTATGTATATATTTGTAACAATGATCGTTAACATGCTTTCCCTTTGGCTATTTTGGTTTAAATTTAAATCAGTTATGTGGTCATTAAGTTAGTAGTCTTCCTTTCTCCTCGACTCGACCGCTAATTACATGTTACTAACACCTGGTGAACTGCATAACCCTCAGTTTCACTTCCTGGATGCATTTTTGTGCTGTACGTCTATTTGCTGAGAGCATTTTGAGATACGGATTGCCACCATCATTTCTGGTAATAAAATTGCACATCTTCTAAAACCGCCTACCCCTGACAGGGAGAGATGATAATGATTCGCTTTACCCTGATATGTGTGCTGCAGATGTGGGCAAAAGATGGGTTGGGCGTCCGGGTAATTTCTAAACGGCCAAGTTGGTTGGTTGACCCGCAAACATTTGCATGACCGATTTTAAATAATCAAAAAACTACTTACTGTGTTAAATGTTCTTTACAAAAACAGTTCTATTACAATAATAATATAAATCTTTCAATAACCAGGTTTGCTAAAAAATAGATCTTTGCGACCTTCAGCTTGTTCCCTTATAGCTTAATATTAGCGCAAGTAGACCCATGGATTTAAAACAGAAACGTCTCGTCAGCAGGCTGGTTCTTTGTCATGTCCTGTCAAAACCAATTGAAACTGAATACAGGCCGAGTTTCTTCATTTATTTTTTTTACCCAAAATAATTTTAAATATGTGTGTCAAGTTTCTATCATAGAGTGCACTAGAACGGCATTGCGCTTCTTAGACTAGCAAAAAAGGTGAATACCTTGACTCATTTAAAGGCGAGGTCCTCGAATCGAAGTACTAAAACTAAATCCAAGATCAATGTCTGATCTTGTTCCGATTTTATTCCCTTTTTGCTAGCGATGAAAATTTCGACCCTTGATTTTAGGTCCATGCTTGCTCAAATGGGTTTAAATAAGTCGTTCAAAAATGGTCAAAAGGTGTCAAATGTGCCAAATCATCGTAAATGTAAACAAATTGCTTAAAACCATCTAAAATTTTCTGTTTTTATATAAATGTCAGATTATTATTACTATGTAATAGCGAGGAAATAAAATGACATCCAACCTTTTCATTACCATTTTGCTGGTTTCTGTCATAGTTCTTACAAAGTACTTTTATTTGATTTTTCAGTCAGGTACGTTTCTCTCACAATCTTGAAAGTGAGAAGAAGTACTGCGATCCTAGAAACTGTATCCGACAGTTCGAACAGGTAAGTTCCCATCACTTCTGTGCTCAATCTCCATCTCACCGACTGAAATTATATTTCTTTTTCTCCTAGAAAAACGCCGCCGGGATTTTATGCACATTTGACTTTTAACTGTTGATTTATTTTTCTTTAACAATATAATTAAGCTCATTTACATAGTGTTAAGAAACCATAATTGTAAGATGTACTCTTAGCAGCATATCAAATAAAACCGCGCGTCTATATTTGAACTATTAATTGAAACAAAATACCTATTTTTAACTCGAGAACCACTTCCATTGTTAACTAGGATAAGACAAGGACTGCATTGTGCATGTGGTACCCTATCCCTATCCCTTGAGGATAATCAAATGGACCGGTCTAGGAACTGTCTTTCTAGGGCTACAAATTGTTTTCAGGATATGGGTGAATGGGTGATAGTGTCATAACATTAAAACCTCTGAATGTATTGGCTTATACATCAGTCAACATTGTCACTTGAATAAGACAGAAAAAAAAGGAATGGGAGCTCCTTAAATGACATGTGTATATTTTATCTGTTATGATCCATCTGATGTAACTGCTATTGCAAATAACGGTTTTCTCATAATTACGTATCGTCATGCAGCACGTTCTGGAAGACGGAAGATGATGGAAACATGGGCAGCTTGGGTGGTGAGGCCGATGCTCATCCTTATGTCTCTTTCACCATTAATCTTATATGAGCCTTGTGTTGTGCGGGGTGCCAAATGCTGAATATTTTCAGTTTATTTTAAACAATAATTTCAACCTTTGTATTTTAAGGTGTATTTATCGGATTTTAGTCGCATATTAAGTGTATTTTTCTTAATCGGGAGTTTTTTTGTCTTCTTATTCTTTCATGTTGTTTTGAGACTTCGAGAGGGTGGTTGGTTATTGGAAAGTGATGTAATAATCTTTGATTTGATTATGTTTGAAAATCCAATGTAATAATAAAGACCTCGGAATAAGGTTTACTAAATTTGGAAAGTTTTATGTTTTAAAGTTGGTTAATAGATAAGAATGTCATTAGAATTTAGACATCATGTGTCTAACCATTTACGTGCAGGGTTACTCTACTTAAAGATTAGATCGTACTCAAATTGTCTTTCTATCTCACTCTTGATTTGATAAGCCCAAAGTTGATTACTGGTATAATTGTCCGTTTGGTACGATGCGGGATTTGGATTGGGATTAGGATTAGGATTAGGGTTAGGATTTGGATTTTGATTTGGGGCCCGTTTGGTTTGCCTGGTTTACTTGAGGATTAGGATTTGACATTAATAAATGTTGTTTGGTAGGTGTGTGTTCATATTCTCTTTGGGCTCAAGTCCAAAAATAACAAGGTAGTCGCCGCGCTCCGCTTGCGGGATGTTTGGCGGCCGGGTGTTTTCGGTTGGAGGTGTTAGAAAGTGTGTTTTTTTGTAAAAAAAAAAATATATTAAGGTTGTTAAGCAACGACCCAGATTTAAAGAACTGTTTTGGTGCATTCTAAAAAAAAAATACTTAACGGTCGACCGTAGTGGGGAAGGAAATGAGTATTTTATTAAAAAAAAAATTGAGGGCAGTAAGTTTTCGTAATCTAATACTTAGTGAGAGGGGTATTTCTTTCGGATAAATATTTGAGGGGCTATTGCGTAAATAAAAAAGAACGGGTCGGGGCGGATGGTCGGGTCGACCGAGACTATACGATAACTCAGAAAGCGTGAGTGTAATTTTTGGGAAAAAAAAAAGAAAAAACAAATTAAAATTTTTTTTAAATGTTTTCGGAAATTCATTAAAAAAAAACAGACAGATATGACTAAAAATTGCGAGTGAGTATTTAAAAAAGGAAAACAATTTTTTTTTTTTCTAAAGGAAAAATTAAACCGATTGGTCAGGGTATGTGTTGAGCCGGCATATTAAATGCATCCCCTAGGTAAAAAAAAGGAAGTTTTTATCATAAAATTTTTTTGAGGAAAAAAAGTTGTTACTTTTAAAAACTTTTTGAGGGAAAAAAGGAAATAAAAAAAAATGGTTAAAAAAATACTAAAACTGTTAAGAAAAAATTATTCATAAAAAAAAACAGGACGGATGGCTTCGACAGTGGCTGTGAGGGTATTTACTGCAGAAAAGAAACATGGCAAAATTTTATTTTAAAATTTTTTTTTAGAAAAAAAGAACGGACTCTAAGAACGGGCTACGATTAGCGGATGCGCGAGTTTGATGAAACTTAAAGTTTTATTCATAAAAAAACAGACCGATGACTCAAACCGCGCCTGATAGAGGGTTATTCCGAGAGATAAAAAAAAAGGTAATGTTTTATTTTTAAAAAGTTTTTGAGAAAAAAAAGGTAAAAAAAGTAAAAAAAAGAGTCAATGTAAAGGGAAAAGAAAAAAAAAAAAAAAAAAAAAAAAAAAAATAGGGGACGCATTATATTTCGGGTCAAAAAGTCGGGTGCATAAATTTTAAATTTTTTTTTTAGGAAAAAGAGTTGACTTTTAAAAACTTTTTGAAGCAAAAAAAGGAAAACAAAAATGTTAAAAAAAAAAAACTACCGTAGAAAAAAATATTCATAAAAAACGACCGATGGCATACTGACAGTGGGCTGACGAGGGTATTTAGAGGAAAAGAAAAAGCAAATTTTTATTTTAAAAATTTTTTTTAGAAAAAAACAAGAACGGGACGATTAGCGGAGCGCGAGGTCTGATGAAAACTTAAGTTTTAATCTTAAAAAAACAGACGATGACTCAACAGCGCTTGAGATGGGTATTCCGAGAAAAAAAAGTTAAAGTTTTATTTTAAAAAGTTTTTGAGAAAAAAAAAAGGTTAAAAAAAAGGTAAAAAAAAAAGAGTCAATGTAAAGAAAAAAAAAAAAAAAAAAAAAAAAAAAGGGGCGCATTAAATTTCGGGTCAAAAAAGTCGGGTTGCGTTAAATTTTCCCCCCCCCCCCCCCCCCCCCCCCCCCCCCCCCTATTTTTTAGGAAAAAAGAGTTTTATTTTAAAAACTTTTTGAATATTAGGAAAAAAGGAAAAAAAAATGTTAAAAAAAATAACTAAACTGTTAAGAAAAAAATATCATAAAAAAACAGGATCGTATTGACTCCGAAAGTTGCGAGAGGGTATTCGAGGAAAGAAAAGAAAATTTTTTATTTTTAAAGTTTTTTAAGAACAAAAAAAAGAACGGATGTAAGTTAGCGGATCGCGATGTCTGAGGAAAATTAAATGTTATTCATAAAAAACAGGGACCGATGACTCAAAAAGCGGCAGCTGATTGATGGGTATTCGAGAAAAAAAAAAGTAAAGTTTTATTTTAAAAAGTTTTTTAGAAAAAAAAAGGTTAAAAAAAAAAAAAAAAGAAATCAATGTAAAGAAAGAAAGAAAAAAAAAAAAAAAAAAAAAAAAAATCCAATTAATGGGGTGGGGCCCGGGGTCGAGGGTCGGGTAACAGCATTAAATTCGGTTTGCGTCTGCCTTGTTAATTATTATAATACCTATGTTCCAGCTATGCACCCTTTATTTTCTTTCTGAATGTATATCATAATTAAAGTGGGGCCACCTTGGAAATTTCACCCTTTCATTCTTTGTTTTATTATCTTTTATATACAGTAATTAGTTTTAATTTTAATTTTAATTTATAATATATTTTTTAATATTATTTTTTCTCTTCTAAATCAAATTCAAAGGGAGAGGTTATTAAAACCACCTCTAAAGTGATTGAATTACCACCCTACCTCACATGTACCTTTGTCCCGTACCCACATGTATCTTTGTCCTTTACCCCACATGTACCTTATAATTTTTTTTTGTCTTTTGTTGTCTTTTTTGTTGTTTTTTTTGTCTTTTTTTATCCCCGATATAATTTATTGCGTCTTTACTTTTAGTTTAATTTTAAATATATAACGATAAAAAAACACGCATTAAAAAAATAGAAACATGTAACAACAATGATAACTTTATAAAATAGATAGTCACGATTACATAAACGTAAATGCTACATTTGTCGACCTGAATATATGTCTGTTCCCATGTATATTTGACAGACTCCCACAAACTTAGCTGCATATGGGTGACCCTCCAACGTCGATGCATATGGATGATTGTGCTCATCACACACCACCGTCAATGTCCAAATATCTCGTCTTTTATAGTATCTTGCTACTAACTCGAATGGACAGTCAGTTTTAACGGTACCGGTTTTTCGTTGAATCTCACATTCTAGCCGTTGAGATATATATTCCCTACTTTTCGAACACATAAGTTGGATTTTGTGCAAATAACCGTTCTTCTTGTTGGTTCTACGTTTTACAATAACAAAACCAAGCGATCGAGCTATATTTTGTGGTATTGGCATTAAAAAGTACAAAATGTTGCATTATTGGAGGGGTATTAGCATCAAAAAGTACCATAAGTACAAAAGAAGGACAAAGTACGGCTGACAATACCGAAACCCCCCCAAAAAATGTTAAAACTGAGTAAAAATGCAAAACGAGAAAAACATAGTGTTGTATGGGTGGTATTACAATCATTATCGTGGGGAATTGCGTGGGTCTCTAGAAACAGACCCAATTCAATTAAAATCGTTAAACCAAATTCAAATCTAATATCAAACTCAGTATATTAAACAATCTACGAACCAACGAGCCACCTTTATGCTTTTCATCACCGCCAACAGTACCAACCCCCCAAACAAACACGCCCTGAAGTACTACAAAACATTAGTATTGGTTAATATATGAAATGTAAAGTTAGTTAATTAATAACAATCTTGGCTAAATTTTGAATAGTGGTAGGTTTTATTTTGATAATGTAATATCTCGACTGAACTACTGCATCAGATTACACGAACTCAACAACTGAATAATTGAAGACCAAATTAAAAGGTCACAACTTCTGTTACACTTTTGGGGGTGGCCCGGCATGGCCACAATGTTAATTTAATTTTTTTTAACATTTTTTGTCGTTCATACATCACATATCTCACGATATATTTTATAAGGCTAATGATTTGCACACTTTTCATTTTGATTTGCACACTCTATTCCGCGCTTTAACCGGTTGTACATTTTTTGAATAATGCTTTGCCAGTTTATACATTTTAATGTATGAATAAAAAATAAAAGTGTGACAATCAACTCCCATTTTATAAATGTCTTCCGTGATATTTAAAACTACAACTTTTTCGTTGGTGACATCACATATCACAATACCAAAAGCCTTGGGTAAATGGCCGCCGCTATTTATTATACTATATTATTAAAGATCAAGATTATTCCCCCGAGGCTCGGTATTAATGCATTTAATGCAGACCCGCCTGAAAACTCGCACCCGCCTGAAAAATCGCCAAAAAACCGTCGGAACCCGGTTTACCCGCCCCCGTTCCCATTATTATCAATACTCTCTGTGTGATACACGTATTTTGCTCAAACACAAATAGAGTCTAGCTAAAACACATTGGGGATCCATGCTCATTGATCTTCTATCTGCCATTACTTTCCGTCTTAGTCGACATCCTCCCCAAATCTTCATTCCGTAATAAAAAAAAAACCCCCCCCCCATGTATCAAACAAATCAAGATTTAGTAATTTATCAAAATAAACTACCGACAGTAAACCCAAAAAAACCCACCTTCGTTCCCTTTACTCATGAAACCCTAGGGGTAATTATATGGTCACGGTGAAGGATTGTGTTTGGCGGAATAAATCAGCGACGGTTGAGACACAATAGTGGGTAAGCGGGATGATCAAGAAGCCACTATGCAATCTTTCGTTGAGGTGTTGGAGTATGTTAGAATCCTTTAGTGCTGCATTGGTGTCTTACTTTAGTATAACTCTGTTAATTAATCAGTTAAAACAAATTTTATGCATATAAAGTGTTTGATTAAATGTATATCTACTTATATAATCTATTTATGATTTTGTATTAGTTTTGTATAAAAATATGTAAAATTATTGAGTTTTACTTGATTGAGATTATTAAATTTACTACATTTTAGATTTAAGCCAATTACAAATGTTTTGTTAAGTTTTTTTACCCTCATAGACAAGCGCGTGCAAGGATGATAGTTGAAGCTACTTCATCCTCACATAGCAAATAAAAGGTACGCAAAGCATTTATTCTTTTATTACCTGCAATATATGCAGTTTGTTATGCTCTTTGACAATTCTTTATCTTCATAACTAGAATGAAGGACGTCTAACTAATATATGTAATAGGATAACTATAGAGTTGGATAGGAAATTGTTTTTTGTTATGTATTCTAAGTCTGCTTCAGGTTATTGTATCTCGCGTAGTAATTATATATATACATGTTATGCAGGCCGGTAAAAGGTAAGGAAATTGTATTCACGAGATTCAAATCCGACTTCCCTATATTTGAAACGGTAATATTTTCCGTCTTTATGTTCTTGCAAATTCTTTTTATTAAAAGTGTAAGTAAACAGTGATGAATATCTTGAAAGGATTGGGTTTGTGGTAGATTTTACAAGTGCTTAGTATTCTTATACTTTTAAACAATGACGATGGGTTTAGTGGAGTGGAATGTATAAACACTTTCTTTGCTCTCTTTTTTGTTACAGTTGCTTGGCGAGGGTGCTGGAACAAGTGGCATGAGTTCATAGGAGTCAAGGTGAGAAAATGGAATTGTTTTTTGTTGACTCTATTGACACATTCGAGGTATTGCATGGGTGGTGCGCTTGGTATTGCAAGTTCTGTTTTCGTGCCCGAGATTGATGCCGCTGTTGCATTCTATGGAGTTCCTCCGACTGAACTTGCGGATGCTGCTAAGATTAAACAACCTGCACAAGCTCAATTTGGATAACGTGATAATACTGTTGGAATTTCAGATATCATGGTATGTACATTTAGCATTAGATTATAATGTGATTGATTAAAATAATTGACATTAGGGCATAGTGAAATTATGTAATCAGTATTCAGATTATGACACATTGCTGAGCTATATTTCCCTATGTAACTCAAATATGCAGAATTCATCAACCCAAATGCTGCTTTCGACATCCAAACACAGCCTTGCCACACGGACGAAGAAGAAAAAATGAGGAACATGTTTTCTATAGTCACTTCTCAACATCAACCCACACCATTACAAGGTATTACAATGTTCATACTTTCTCTTTGTAAATAAAATAATAGCTAAACAAACCTTTTATACCAACGGGCATTTGGTCCAATGGTATGGAGGTTGTACACCCTCTATGCAAGATGGTCTCCATGTTAGAGTCTTGTCTAGGGCGATCAGGGGTTTCCTACCGCGTGCGTAAAGGGAAGGGTGCCATTGCCTTGGACCCAACCTGGTTGTGTGGGCTCGCTACGCCTTCTGGGCTAGGGGCCATGTAGCCACAAATTGCCGTTCCAAAAAAAAAAAACCTTTTATTTAACACACAAAATTGCTACCGCAGCAAGTGAAGTTCACTACTAAGGCTACCATCATGGAAATCAATGCTTCAAAAGGATGGTATTACAGAAAATGCACTGCCGGCAACAAAAAAATACCTGAAGAATCTCCAGATCCACAATGTTCAGATCACGGCACACAGCCGCTAGCAAACAACGGGTACGAAACTAAGTCCTTTTACTAAAAAACACATAGTAACCAACGCAAACCAAAAAAGGAAAAAAAGGGGAAAAATATTAAAAAAAATCATATAGACCAACAAATCTTCAAAAATGATAATCACAACCAACACATGAAACTATGTCAGATATTGGAACATATCAATAATTGATGATGACACCGTTGTGGCAACCATTACCTGCTTCAGCCCAGAGGCGCACACCTTCCTCCCCGATTGCAATGACGTCGTTAAGAGCGCTGAGAACAAAGACAAACGCCAGGTACCTAATGCACTGAAACAACTTGAAAACACGAAACATATCTTCCAATACCATTTTGGCAAAAGAGCTAAGCCTGGGGACCCAGACTTCAACCTAGATGATGCGTTTCTGCCGTCTCCACAACCATTGCTCAGTCTACATGCCCCTGATCCAGCAACACCCCCTCCACTATCCAAAAAACAGTCGGAACCCGGTTTACCCGCCCCTTTCCCATTATTATCAATACTCTCTGTGTGATACACGTATTTTGCTCAAACACAAATACGTGTCTTGCTAAAACACAATTGGGATCCATGACTCATGACTCATCTCATCTGCCATTACTTTCCGTTCTTAGTCGACACCTCCCCCAAATCTTCCTTCCATAACCATGTATTAAACAAATCAAGATTTAGTAATTTACCAAAATAAACTACCGACAGTAAACCCAAAAAAACCCACCTTCGTCCCCTTTACTCATGTAACCCTAGGGGTAATTATATGGTCACGGTGAAGGATTGTGTTTGGCGGAAAAAATAAAAGGTATGCAAAGCATTTATTCTTTTATTAGCTGCAATATATGCAGTGTGTTATGCTCTTTGACAATTCTTTATCTTCATAACTAGAATGAAGGACGTCTAAATATATGATATAGGCTAACTAAAGAGTTTATAGGAAATTGTTTTTTGTTATGTTCTAAAGTCTGCTTCAGGTTATTGTATCTCGCGTAGTAATTATATATATATACATGTTATGCAGGCCGGTAAAAGGTAAGGAAATTGTATTCACGAGATTCAAATCCGACTTCCCTATATTTGAAACGGTAATATTTTCCGTCTTTATGTTCTTGCAAATTCTTTTTATTAAAAGTGTAAGTAAAGTTAATGCCTTTCGTGTGTTTGATGAATATCTTGAAAGGATGCTATAAAAAAAGATTGTGTAACATAGATATAAGGTCACATACAAGTGGTTAACTACCACTTACAGTAAGGAGTAGAGGTTGCAGTAGGGAGTTGAGGTTGCACTGAAGTTTAAGGAAATAAATTATAAAAAACATAACAGATGCTCCATATAACTGAAATAAAATGGGTTGTTTCTTACTGATATAAGTGTTTTTTTGTGATATTTGCAACTTCAAGCAAGTTTCAGGATTTTGAGGATTTGGAGGATTTGGAGACTCTGGATGACATTTAGGCTAAAGATGGTTTGATAAGATATTATTTGAATCTTTGTATTTGAATGAATCTTGGATGATACAAGTATACAAAACTGTACACATGTATGGAAAAAAAATATGCTACATATTGTATCCCGCAAACGTTTAAACACACTGCTACTTATGAAGAATATAATTGTATGATGTGGATGAGCTTTTTTAATATTCGTTGATAGTGTGACATTTTCTAAAGCTAGGGTTGTTGTGTCGTTGTCTATGCCCGCGCTCCGCATATGACGTTTAGCCCCGTGCTCCGCGGCGAAGCGCGGGCTAAAAACCTTGTTAATATTAACCATCACTTTATTATCACTTTAAGATATTTTTGTCAAGATATTATTATTATTATTATTATTTTAACATTAATTTATTAAATAATAGTGTATTTATAAAAAGTTATTGGGGAACCGATATACTAGCTAGGCCCCCACTCATTTAGCTATAGCAAAGCTAATACTATTAAAAATACGAACAACGGCACGTGCTCCAATTGCTTGAGTCATAGAGAACTTTCGGATCCATTTTAGTAGGGTCACCACATCCTTCTCTAATTACCCAAGCGAAGAAAATGAAAAGGAGAGAAAACTATATTTGATGTTTGCACACTTAGCCGCATACTTGACCCGTTTATTATTATTATTATTATTATTATTATTATTATTATTATTATTAGTATTAGTATTATTATTTAGAATTACAATTATAATTAATTCACATTACAATTAAGTTTTATTATAATCAGAATTCTTGGACAAATTATAATTTATTTACATTATGGCTCATTGAGATTACATCACAATTTCATTGGTAGATTATAGTTTTTTCAAAAACATTCTACAAACAAAACGGCCTATGGCGGTTTAAGAGTTATGGTCGAAACAGTGAGCTGCATTTTTTATTTTCATATAATAAATATACGACGGCAACTTGGGTTTGACGGGGTGGCTTAGTGTGGCGACTCAAAATTCCCGACCATATCCGAGGATAAGTCCTGAAGTTGTGATACCATGTTGGATTATAGAATTCCTTAATATATAGAGATTACATAAACAAATCTTAAAATACCTTAAAACGAGGGCATAATTTATGCATAATTTATTGTCTAATAATTACAACTGCATTTTCTAAATAAAAAAGTTACAATCGTCTTTATCGTAACACGAGTGCAAATAAATATTTTACTTGGCAGAAATTAACTTTATAGTTAATTTGTACCAACATGGTATAATTGGACATGATAACCCTAACCCCCTTCATTGAGATATACTCTTGAACAATGTTGACGTATGTAGTCTGGTAGACTTGATCATCTAATAGAGCACTGAATTGTGGGCCATTGGGCAGGCCACTTTAAATTAGTTGTTGGATGAAAGGCCTAGATGGAAGGCCTAGATGAAAGGTTGAAGTGAGGGTTGTGAAGACTTCACAAGAAGTTTTACGATCCCCTGAGCAGTATACCTAATCGTTGCAGTGTAGTATAGGCAAGACTTGGGGGGTTGTTATTGTTCTCTAGGGGAATAAGTTGGGAAGGCTTGATCACGGCCTAACAGAATTCTAGAGGTTGAGAGAAGATTATTTTTGTGTTTTTATATTTTATGAAAGCAGGTAAATCTATGGTTTGAGAGGTTGGTTTGTTAACTAATTAATATCTAATCTACTGGTGATAACTTTATGATAAGTAAATGTTTTTACCTAATCATGCACTACTCCTCAGATTGCTTCTCCTGGATTCGTTGCTTTGTCACACTTGTGATGATCTGTGTAAGTATTTCCTAGGTCATGAACGGATTACACGAATCCGCCGTCTATTTAATATTCCGTTAAGGCAACGTACAAGTAAGGTAGTATGAAGACTATTACACGGCCCCTAAGAGTATATTAAATGCATGTGAAATATCTTAAGAGGGATCAACCATATAATGGGTAAGGTAGTATGAAGACTGTTGCCGATGGTATCCTTTCTACACTACTCGCGTTTCCCTAGACATATCAACAGCGATATAAACAAAAGCTGGTTTTCTAAATCCTAACGCGCGCATTCATCAACAAGAAGCAACATCAAATGGATCTACAACCTAAGTTTCATGCAATCATAAATAAATACAAATGAGGGTTTAGCCTCGCATATTATAAAGAAAGCAAGAAGATAAATCAATCAAACAACATATAGACATATTTAATGACTAATGATAAATAACCTTACTTGATTAAAACATGAATTCATGGTAGTACAATAGGGTTTTGAGGCCCTAAAAACGACCTATAATGCTCCTAAAATGAATAGGGTTCGTCTTCCTAGGGTTATACAAAATATCCCAAAGTTACACCCCTAAAACCCTAAAAATAGATATATTTATAGAGATGTCGACGCGACAGCGTCGATTTGCACCACGTAGACGATTCTAGATCCTCTTTAAGTCAGCCACGTCCTAACGCCGTTGCCAAAATCCTGACATCGTCACTAGATAGATCATGACGGGGTTGCTTTATGCTTGCGACGCCGTCTCCAGCCACTATTTGTTAATTTAGCTTATGGGTCTAGATTTTATAGCTTAATTAGATAGATTATAAGTAGTTTAATAAG
>BQNB010067361.1:0-18378 GCA_026074375.1 Tanacetum coccineum | reverse complement strand
TTTTTTTTTTTTTTTTAGTTTAGTCCAACATCTAGCCCAACTTTTTTTCTCCTTTTTCCGCACGGTTACTTTTCATCGGCCCCAAAAAAAAAATATTTATAATCCCTCCCACCCCCACTTCTTTCGCTAAAAATAAGAAGGAAAAAAAAATTTACGAGACGTGCTTTTATTTTTAACTATTTACAACTTTCTAGCGGCCTGGGTCCAAAAAAAAATGTTATGAGACCGAAAAAATAAACCCAAACAAAAAAAAAGCCCCGCAACAACGCGCGAAAAATTAACGTCCGCAGCAACGCGCGGGTCATTTCTGCTCGTTTAATACAAACCTCATTTAATAGTCAAAGCTTTTTACAAAGACTTGTTGAGAAAAAGTTTTGATCTAATGCCAAAAACCTTATGAAAAAAATTTGTAAAATAGTAAAAAGTATTTAACAACTTTTACCATTAGAGATGCTTTAACACTTTGGATTAGGTTTTAGTTAGATGTTACATTAATTAATTGTTGAAGGGATAGGTTATAAAGACCTCCCTTAAAACACATTTGTACCCTCCTAGTTTTTTGTGTTTTTTAAATTTTGTAATTTTGTTTATATTATAAAACTGTGAAACGAAAAGTGCAGAACAAAAAATATAAAGTTTGACAAGTCAAAAGTATTAAACTGTCAAAAAATACGAAACAAATCCTTATAAAAAAACTGTGTTATACTGTAAATTGAAGAGACACAGAGAATGTTTTGTACCTTTTTAGTATTTTCTGGTGGATAAGGAGGAATACCAATAATAGTATCCTTGTTTGATTAACTCTTTTGGATTAAGATTTAAGTTTGATTGTTTGAGTGACAAATATCCAGATTGTGTAAAACGTAAAAAAAAGTAAAAAAACGTAAAAAGGCGTAGAAAACGGTATATAAACAAATAAAGAACGTATAAAAAGGTAAAAATTAAAAATAAAATAATAATAATAAAAATAAAAAAACGCAACAAATCATAGGGACCATTTACGAAACACTTATGAGGGTATTTATGTCATTTCCAGCATCTAACCTAACAATTAACGGTCAAATTAACAGAATTAGTGGTCAAGAGACCAAACCCGATACGGGTCAAAACTATAAGTAGATGATCCGGGAAAAAAAAAGTTTAGGGATCATTTTCGTTAAACCTGACAAACCACATGAACGATTTATACAATTAACTCTTAAATGTATTTTTTCTTTTAGCTCTAGAGTAAATCTAAGACCAAATCATAAACAAAATCCAAATCCAGTTTTAATTCGCACTACAAGCGAAACGGGCTCTTAAACAATAAACACCTTATCTATACTATATAAAGGGTTGATTATCTATTTTACCCTCCTTAATAAACCTTTTAATACTAATTAAAATTGGAAATTACTTAAAAACACATGTTTCACGTTTTTTCCTTTTTATTAGGAAAACTAATTAACTTACTTATACATATGAATTGATTACACTCCTAATTCGGTTACAATTCGGTGGCCCAACCCAATTTATTTGTACCTTTACCTACAGGCCCATCATTTTCCTTATTTCAATATTATTTTAAACTAAACGTGTATCGTGCATAGTAACAGGATTTCATAGCGGCATATAGTTATAGTGATATTTTGGTTGCACAAAATGTTACACAAAACACTTAACCAAAATATCATTTTAACTATATGTTGATAGGGTTGCGATCACAAGTTTTTTCTAATTAGGTTTTCGTTGTTTTGTCATTCATTCATTTGGATCGATCACATTTTGAATATCAAATTTTTACCCGTGAGATTTTTTTAATCCCTAATCTTGGCGATCCGAATGGAATATCATAGATGGGACACTATAGTTGGGACGTCATAGGTGGTACATCCTTGCGGTGGGACATCAGAGACGGGACAACAAAAGTGGGACATCAAAGGTTTTTTTCATTCGTTTGACCTCCCTTAAATCTAAGAGGTTTGTGTTTTGTGTTATTGTTTTTCTTTCATTATGGGCGGCGTTGATGATTGGCAAGAGGTCTCGAGGAAAAAGCGGAATTATCGTTCCAAGGAAGATGACGTTGCTAAGATTTCCACTTCAATTTATGTGACGAACTTTCCTAATTACTATTCTGCCAAAGATTTGTTCCAGACATGTAAGCAATATGGGCATGTCACTGATTCGTTCATTCCTAATAAGAGATCCAAAGAAGGTAAACGATTTGGTTTCGTTCGTTTTATCAACGTCTTTAGTGTGGAGCGTTTGGTGGATAATTTATGTACGATTTGGGTCAATCGGCTCAAGCTTCACGCTAATCTTGCGCGATTTACAAGAGCTCCTTTGAATTCTAAGAAAGTCCATGTGAAGGCGAACGTTGTGCCTAGCAGGGACGCAACTAAGCATGTTCGAACGGATAATGGGGGAATACATGTTAGTGCATCTTATGCCAATGTGGCCAAGGCACAAGTTTCAGGGGAACTTGCTGACTCAAAACCAGCATTGGTCCTGGATGACTCGTGTGCAAACAATGCTGATTTTTCACTATCTTTAAACTGCAAACTGAAGGAGTTTAGCTCACTCCCAAATTTAAATAAGACTCTCAATGAAGAAGGGTTCACCGATATCATCATTGAATATTTGGTGGTTTTTGGGTCTTTTACAATTCCTGAAAATTTCTTTTGATAATTTTATCAGGATGTTTGGTGCTAATTCATGGTTTTCAACTACTCACATGCTCAAAACTCTATCGTCTGTAGATGAAGGGTCGTCCGTGGTTAGATATTGAAGGTGTTCCTCTTTGTGCTTGGTCCCAAAATACGTTTAACAGAATCGCATCCACTTGGGGTTCTTTGCTATATGATGAAGACATCAAATCTCACCATTTTCACCGTAAAAGACTTTGTATAAAAACTACTTTCCAAGGAACCATTCCCGATTCTCTTAAGATTATTTATAAAGGGAAGCTGTTTCTGATCAGGGTTAAAGAATTGTCTGGTTGGGCACCATCTTTTACCGAGGAGAGTGATTCGGTTGAGGACGATGAATCTGTAAACAGTCAGTATGCTAGTCCCTTAAAGGAGGAAAATATAGAAAATCACAGTGATGATGAGGAGGTTCCAGAGACTGTGTTTGACATACCAGCACACGATGAGAACAACTCTTCCCAAAAGGTTAGAAGTGATAATGTGAAATCTGCAGACCCGTTCCAAATATATGATCTGCTAAAAAAGAAAAAACCTGCCAAAACCCCTGAAGTGTCAGATGGTGATCTTTCCCACCCTCCAGGTTTCACTCCGTGTGATAACTGCTGTTCGGGTCAGTTCAGAGATGTTCAAGCTCCAAGATCAGGTGGTTCCATACTACAAATGGTTGAAGATTTCATCAAAGTAGGGCAAGCGATGGGATACAAGATGGACGGTTGTAAGAAAGACATAGAAGAAATTGTTACCAATCAAGGAGCTTGCGAGTTTCTTAAATGAATTTTCTGTCCCTCAATATCCAAGGCCTCGCCCAAAAGGCCAAAAAAGACTGGGTTAAGGAGTTGTGTTTTAAGAATAAGGTAAATTTTCTTTCTTTGCAGGAAACAAAAATGGAGCAAATAGAGTTTTTAAGTATCAAGGCTTGTTGGGGAAATATAAATTTTGAGCATGTGATTAGCCCTTCTGTGGGGGCTTCAGGTGGCATTTTATGCGTTTGGGATTCTTCTATGTTCCAGATGGTGAACTACACGGTATCTGATAACTTTATTGCTATTATGGGGAATTGGTTACCTACTAACAAAAAGCTGCTTGTTATCTCTATTTACGCCCCACAAGAGCTTGCTGATAAGAAGAAACTTTGGGATTATCTAAACCTCTTGATTGGTAGATGGACTGGTGATGCATTAGTTATGGGAGATTTTAATGAAGTGCGTAAAGAAGAAGAAAGATTTGGTTCTAATTTTAATCCTCGTGGAGCTGATTTATTTAACAAGTTTATAGTGGAGGTTCCGTTATGTGGCTATTCCTTCACTTGGTCGCTTAAGGATGCTTCTAAAATGAGCAGGCTCGACCGCTTCCTCGTCTCCGAAGATATGCTTAGATCGTGTCATAGTCTTTCTTCTCTCACGCTTGATCGTTATCATTCGGATCATAGGCCTATTTTACTTCGCGAGTTAAACTTTGACTACGGTCCTACTCCCTTTCGATTTTATCATAATTGGTTTGATATTCCTGGTTTTGATGTCTTTGTTACAAATACTTGGAGGAATATTGTTATTACTGAGCATAATGCCATGTTTAGGATGGCTAAAAAGCTCAAGATTCTTAAAGGTCTCATTCGTGTGTGGGTGAAAGAAAATAAAAGTAGCACTGCTATTCTCAAAAATGATTTAAAGACTAAACTTTCTGTAATTGATTCTTCCATTGATAATGGCAACGTTTCTCCTGAGGTCTTGGAAGAACGTTTAGAAATTCTCAATAAGATTTACTCGCTGACGAATACGGAGTCGTGTGAATTGGCGCAAAAGGCTAAAGTTCAATGGGCGGTCGAAGGTGATGAAAACACAAAATTTTTTCATGGCATTATCAACAAACGCCGTAACAACCTTGCAATTCGAGGTATCACTGCGGAAGGTATGTGGTCTGATGACCCGAATATTGTTAAAAAAGAATTCTTTTCCCACTTCCAAAATAGATTTGAAGCCCCGCGTTCTAGCCGGTTACATTTGGATATGCAGTTTCCTAATAAACTGTCTCGGGATCAATCAGCCGACCTTGAAAGGATTTTTTCTAAGGAGGAAATTAAACAAGCTGTTTGGGATTGTGGGCTAGATAAATCTCCAGGGCCTGATGGCTTCACTTTTGGTTTCTATCGTAGGTTCTGGAACTTAATTGAATGCGACGTTGAGGAAGCTGTTATCCATTTTTACAAAAATGGTTTTTGTCACAAAGGTGGAAACTCGTCTTTCATAGCTTTGATTCCAAAAAAGCAAGGAGCAAATATGGTAAATGATTTCAGGCCTATCAGTCTGATTGGCAGTCTTTACAAAATTATCACTAAACTTCTCGCTAATCGCTTAGCGTTTGTCATCAATGAGCTTGTAAGTGATTGCCAATCTGCTTTTATCTCTAAGCGCCATATTCTTGATGGTCCTTTTATATTAAATGAAGTAATCCACTGGTGTAAAGCGAAGAAGAAAAACTCTATGATTTTTAAGGTCGATTTCGAGAAAGCTTTCGATTCCGTCAGATGGGATTTTTTGGAAGACGTCATGAAGAATTTCGGGTTTGGACCTCGTTGGTGTGATTGGATCATGAGCTGCTTAAAATCTTCTAAGGGTTCGGTCCTTGTAAATGGAAGTCCAACTCCAGAATTTCATTTTTACAAAGGGCTAAAACAGGGCGATCCTCTTTCACCATTTCTTTTTATCCTTGTCATGGAAACTCTACACCTTTCGTTCGAAAACGTTGTGAATGCGGGTCTTTTCAAAGGAGTTCTGTTGGATGATTCTATGCAGCTTACTCACCTATTTTATGCAGATGACGTTATTTTTTTAGGTCAATGGTGCACTTCTAACATTTCCGTGTTAATGCTTGTTTTGGACTGTTTTTTCCGTGCTTCAGGCCTGCGTATAAATATTCACAAAAGTCAGCTCATGGGCGTCGCTGTTGAGCGTTCTTTGGTTAATTCAGCAGCTTTTCACATTGGATGCTCGTCTTTTTCTGCCCCTTTCTCGTACTTGGGTGTAAATGTGGGAGGTAACATGTCAAGGATTGCTTCATGGGATGGGATCCTTAGCAAAGTTCTCAAACGCCTTTCCAAGTGGAAGATGAAGGTTCTTTCTGCAGGAGGTAGATTAACCTTACTTAAATCGGTTCTTGGAGCCACTCCGCTTTACTACATGTCGTTATACATAGCTCCGAAGCAGGTAATTAAAAAACTTGAATCCATCCGTAGCCACTTCTTCAATGGCGCGGAGCCTACTGTTCGAAAGATATCGCTTTTTAAATGGGAAAATGTTCTGGCGGCTAAAGAAATGGGCGGTCTTGGTGTGTCAAGTTTTTTTGCTCTTAACCGTGCGCTTATTTTTAAATGGGTGTGGCGATTTCGCACTCAAGGAAACTCCACTTGGGTTAGAGTTATTAAAGCTTTACATGGTGAAGCGGGAAATCTTGGCTGCCTCACAAAAGCTAACTTCCCTTCAAATTGGTCGAATATCATTCGTTCGCTTCCTAACCTTCATAACAAGGGTATTGATCTTCTTGGCGTCATTAAGAAAAAAGTTGGTAACGGTGAGAGTACTAGGTTTTGGGAAGATTCTTGGAGAGGTGAGGTTATTTTCAAAGATCTCTATCCTCGGTTATATGCTCTCGAAACTATCAAAAGCATCAGTGTGGCAAACAAAATGGCGCAGCCTCTCTTGTCCTCTTCTTTTAGATGTACTGCCAGAGGAGGCACTGAGCAGCACCAAATGGGATTGTTACAAGATTTTTTGGAAGGTCTCATTCTTCCTAACGTTTCAGACAGATGGGTTTGTTCGCTTACAGGTGATGGTGAGTTTTCGGTTTCTTCGGTTAGGAATCTCATTGATGAGAAGACTCTTGGTCTGGTGGGAACTAAAACAAGATGGAGTAAATTCGTCCCGATTAAGGTTAACATCTTATCCTGGAAAGTTAAACATGACAATCTCGCAACGCGTCTTAACTTGTCTCGTAGAGGGTTGGATCTTCCCTCTATCTTTTGCCCCATGTGTAATATCGCGGTTGAATCCTCGGATCATCTGTTCTTTAAATGTTCTTTGACGAAAGACCTCTATACCTTTATTGCTAGATGGTGGGACGTTAGCATTCCGGAGTTTTTCTCTTATGATGATTGGTGGGAGTGGATTTGTAATCTCCGTCTCAATTCCACGTTGAAGCTGTTTTTGGAAAGCGTTTTCTACACTAGTTGGTGGTTGATTTGGAACTTTCGCAACAAATCCATTTTTGGGTCTTCTCTTCCTCTTAAAGCTCGTTTATGTGACGACGTTGTTGGGTTCTCTTTTATTTGGTGTAATTCTAGATGTAAGTTAAACTTTAGTCGGCTTTCTTGGTTGAAAAATCCGACTCTTATTTCGTTGTAATCCTTTCTAGCTCCTTGCTAGTTTTCTAATAAATCCGCCGTTCAAAAAAAAAATCGAATCTGGATTTTTAGAGGTGTCAATGAACCAAATCAACTAAACGAATGAAAGATTAAGTCAATAAGGTATGTAACGTGAATCATAGTTTAATTGTTAAACGTTGATTTCATATTCGTATTCAAATTTGTCAAAACAATTGAATGGCCGATTAAATTGGTCTTCTATACATAATGGCCGATTAAAGGTTATACATAATTGGATTATGGTTTTTGGTTTATGACTTAAAGTTGGTTTCCAAACTAATATTAGTGTTTGATGTTTATAACCCCTGCTTATACATTTATCGACTCGAAGATTAGAAGGTAAGTATGGTCTCTGATTTCAAATTGAATGTTAAAGTTTGATTTATAAGTGAATGTTTAATTTTGATTTATATTCAATACTTGATGTTTAATATTCAATCATATTTAAATGGACTCATCAAGGTTTAAATTGACATGCTTTCTTAAAGTAAAGCAAGTATGCTTTTCCTTATCAAAGTAATTAGCTGGTATAAAGTATGAAGATGTCGTGTTGTGACCCAGCAGTGAGGTGTTGTTTAGTTAGATACTACAAGAGTTTTTAGTTCGCATAGTGTATGTATTTGTCTTTTGATTCAAAGGAGTTCATTATTACTTCAATTTGTTAGTTAACTTGGGCTTACATATATCCAACGATACAACTGACAATGACTTAATCGTGTTTTACATGCTTTTAGTACTCCACGAAAAGGCTGAATTTTCTTGTTCATGTTCGTTTATTAAGGAAATGAGTAGTTTATGTTCGTTCGTTAAGAAACTAAACGAACATAAACGATCGAACATAAATGAATGTAGAAAAAAACATAAAATATTATCAAATTATGCGTAATAATATGTTTTATTATTGTTGTTTTATTTAAACATATCAAATTTAAAAGTATATATAATTAAAAGATATGATACACAAACATAAACATATAAATGAAAATAAACGAACGTTAATAAACGCCTAATCGGACGTTCACGAACATAAACGAACGAACGTGACTTGTGTTCATGTTCGTTCATTTAACTAAACGAACGTAAAATAATGTTCATGTTCGTTCATTTAATAAATAAACGAACATGAACGAACTCTTTACCGAACGGTTCATGAAATGTTCACTGAACGTTCAGTTCATTTACAGCTCTAGTTTTCATATGTGTCTACTTCTTGCATGTTAAAATATTATATGAGTGAAATATATACATATGGAAACTTATATAATTTCATTCACTTTTTTATTCATTTTTGTTTTTCTACCACAAATTATACTTGGGTGGCGAACATTATAATTTTTTTTTTGATCATACATGTTATTCAAGATGTTAGCTTTATGTTTCCTGTTCTAAACACGTAAACTTTAATTTGAAGTTCGAGCAACATATCTTTATTCACCAACTCTAAACAATTCTTGCATTATCTCTTCCTTTCTAACCTTTTATACTAACAATTTATCCCACATGGGTTGAAGAAAGAAATTGTTTGTTAGTAATATAATGGAGTCTAAGTGAGTTAAATGTGTCTAGAATAAGTATAATATTTTCAGCAAATTCACCATCTTTCAAATCTAAAAATAATTTGTGAGATAGTGCATTATCTGAAAATTCATATCAACTCTTAGACTTTTTGTCCATTTTTCGTTTTGGTTTCTTTACTCTAAGACATGTTATTGTGGAACCATTTCCCAAATATTTTCTACAACCACACGCGAGTTTAAATACATTTCTTATGACAATTCCTAAAAGACTAAGGATTTTATGAGTTTAATTTCTCGTCTAAAACCATCTGAGCTACGCGTAATTAAAATTCTTGGACCACAACTTCCAACATATTTCGCATATCTTTCGAGCTAATTTTAAGAGGAGCTACTCTTTAATGACTAGAAAAAAGAGTAGTTAACGATGCTAAAGTGGGTAAGCAATTTAAATGTAGAGAGAACTAGACTTATAATGACATTGTGGTTATCATTTCACGCAATTAGGGGTGAGCAGAAAAACCGAATAAACCAAATAAACCGAAAACAACCGAACGGAACTAATAACCGAACTGAATTTGCCAAAACCGAACCGAACCAAACTACTAATTCGGTTCTCGGGTTGGATATGGGCTTGACATTGTGAACCGAAAACCGAACCAAAAACCGAATTTATATAAATATATATATATTTTTTATGTATTTATATATATATATATATATACCATTAAAAATTTATCCTAATATAAAAAACACTTTTTATGATTGAAATAATTTGTTTTGGCTAAATATTTATGTAATTAGTAATTTTCTTTAAATAAATAGTAAAATTCGAGTTATTCGGGTCAACCCGAGAACCGAACCGAATTCGGTTTTTGATTTTCGGTTCGGTTCGGTTGAATTCTAATTCGGTTCGCTTCGGTTTTCGGGTATACCAAAAAAAAAAACCAAACTAACCGAACCGGACAACTCGGTAACTGAACCTATTAACAAAAAAAAACTACCCCATAAAAAACCCCCTTTTTACACGCAATAATGAGCCACTATAAAAGTCCAACTATTGGGCTTTAAGCCTTTGGGAAAAAGTAAAAAGGAGATGAAGATGGCTAGTAGACATAGGCCCAATAATCTAGGTTGAAATGATGCATGTTTTTTTAAGGGTATTCACAATTCAGGTATATATCTGCAGCCTTGCAGCCTTCAGGATTCGAAAACTTAAAACGAATTCGTAACCGAATCGAATTTTTAACAAATACTAATGTATATGACATGCAAAATAAATCAACGTAATTTTTAACTCGACAATCAACATATGTCTCATTAGATATTTTTTAGTACACATATTAAAACCTTTTATGAAATGAACATATTAAAACCTTTTGTGATGTATATATTTTTGTTACAATGTGATCTTACACAAATACAACGATAGTGACAATCAACAACTAACTACTATTTCAATCATCGTGTTTAGAGACTTATCGACTTAGAATATTCTAGGATGTCTAAATCTAAAGGTTCATATTCCACACCGCGGGTGCTCTATATTTTCAAAACTTATATGCAAGCATGCGTGACTTCAAAGTACTGACAATTTTAAAAAAGACTTCAGGTTTTAGTAGTCACACTTGATCACTTATAGTAGGAAAGGAGTAAGAGAAAACTTTTTCTTATAACGATATTGTGGTTGTCGTTCACACAATATAAGCCACTGTATGTCCTAAAACATTCAATGATATAAATGTTGTCTTTAATTTATCTACTCTACTCACTGTATCGCATGTAAAGGGAAATGTTTCAATGTGCCAAACGGCCGAACGGATGAAACTTGTCCTAATTCTTTGTATACTTCAAGTATAATACTTATCAATACTTACTAATACACATATACATGTACATATAGTATTAATATACAAATAATTTATATATATTTGTACATTAAAAAGTTCAGGGTCGGGTACGGGGGCGGGGATTTATGTTATCCACATCCCTGCCCCATCCCCAGTTTCATAATTCGGGGATTCCCCATCTCCGGTCAACTCGGGGATTCCTCAGTCAATACGGGTTTGGGGATCGGGTCCCCATCGGATACGGGTTTTATTGCCATCCCTAAATAGGTCTTCAACTAGGGTTTAGGGTTTAGGGTTTCGAGTTTCGGGTTTCGGGTTTCGGGTTTAGGGTTTAGGGTCCAAAGACACTTCGTCTACCAGAGAATGTCATTATTGCTTCGCAACTGATTATGTAACATGTGGCTGATAGTTGTGAAAAAAGCTAAACTCTTTCAGTCTTTTCAAAAAATGTGTTATGTACTTATGTTGTGTGTCTGCACCATATGTTGCTTTACACTACCATATGTTAGCACTCCTATAACGTATGCAACGTACCTACTCTCATGTTATAACCTCATCACATGTTGCACAAACATCGAAGCACTCGGCGCAACGCGCGTGTCATTTTCCACCTCGTTACCTACAATACAAAATAATAAAATTACACAATATATGCAATAAAATATATATTTTTGCTATTTATCAGCCGTAAATAGAAGTATTTTAGCACTAAAATTATGTATAAATTAGCTAATATCGCATTATTCAGAAAACCAAAAACATTGTCTCTCTCCCTTCTCTTTGATTTCGGTCGCGGCACAACACAAGAAACAGACAAAAGATTGTTTGATAACTTATAATCCGATTATTTGTGTTTATGTAGAGTGACTAACTCCTAGCACATTTGTTGTGGTTGCTTGAGGGCTAGCGTGTACAAAAGAAATACAACTTTGAGCTTCTCAAATTAACTAATATAGCACTTGGCCCTCTCAATAAGCTCACCCAACTTCCATCTATGAATAGGTTGACTTTGTTTGTTCCATTAAAGAAACAATATGATGATGCCAAAATACTTCATTTGGAGATAAGAATAAACCCACTACACCATTTGTGCAAGCATACGAGTAGAGGTGTCAAACGAGTTATCAGGTCGGGTTAAAGGCTTATCGGTTTTTGAGAAAATAATAACTAACTCGCAACTCGTCCCTATAAGGTCTTAGGTCTATCAAGTTCGGGTCTATCGAGTTGCGAGTTGTCATGTTAGGTCTATCAGGTTATCGGGTTACATGTTAATTTAATCTCAAAATTTGTATATACCTCATTAGGCGAAGCGAACGTCGTCGTTTTCGCCGACCCAAAAATGTCCGGCCCAAAAAAGAATGATCATTGACAAAGGAGATGTGTCGTCTGATACTTTGCATAAATGTGCGGAGGTTGTAAAATCGATTCAAGAGGTGGATAAATTGTGTGCAATGGAGGCGTCTCAAAAAGCAAAAATCAAAAATGGGAATGAAGGCGTCGAGAACTCAAAATATACCATGGTTTCTTAATAAGAACGAAAACCAACTTTACTTTACGAGGGTTTAGTGGAAGGAGATTGGGTGGAAAATCCTAATATGGTTAAAAATAAGTTCCTTAATCATTTCAAGAATCGTTTTGATAGACCTAAATTTGTTTCGGCGATGTTAAATATGGAGTTTCTCATCATTCTTATTCATGCAAACAACTGGGATTTGGAAGGGAGTGGTCATATGAAGAGATTAAAAGGGGGGTTGGGATTGTGGTGTTGATAAATTCCGGTTGCCGGATGGATCACATTTGGTTTTTATAAAGGTTTTGGAGTTAATAGAAAAAGATGTGTTGGCGGCGGTGAAATATTTCTTTCATTACAGTCGCATTCCAAAAGGGTGTAATTCATCTTTCATAGCGTTGATTTCGAAGACTCCCGAAGCAAAAATGGTGAAGGAATTCAGACCGATTAGTCTTATTGGGAGCCTTTATAAAACAATTGCCAAAATTTTGGCTAATCGTCTTGTGGTGGTGCTTGGAGATATTGTTAATCAGGTGCAATCGGTTATTTTTGATACTAAGATCTTTAACCCAATCTTTCTTGGCCTTTTGGGCAAGGCCTTGTATATTTAAAGATAGAAAATTCATCTATAACCTTCTTTCCCTCCTTGTGTTCCAATGAGTTCTTCCAAATTTGCTATGACTCCTTCCATTTTGAATCCCATAACCTGTCCAACTTTTATCACATCTTCAAGTAAACCCACCATGGATCCACCTGTTCTAGGAATTTCAGAAACCTTGAAGTGACCCGCTGAAAGATGCTCTATATTCTCAAATATTTTCTACAACCACACGCGAGTTTAAATACATTTCTTATGACAATTCCTAAAAGACTAAGGATTTTATGAGTTTAATTTCTCATCTGAAATCATCTGAGCTACGCGTAATTAAAATTCTTGGACCACAACTTCCAACATATTTCGCATATCTTTCGAGCTAATTTTAAGAGGAGCTACTCTTTAATGACTAGAAAAAAGAGTAGTTGAAATGTTTTCATCGTGCTTCAGGTCTTATTATTAATTTAAGCAAGAGTAAGTTATTGGGTGTTGTGGTGAGTGAAGATAGGGTGGTGCAAGCTGCAAATAGAATTGGTTGTGGTGTCCTTAAGGCTCCTTTTGCTTATTTAGGTTCGAAAGTTGGGGGAAATATGTCTCGGATTAAATCTTGGGATGAGATTGTGGATAAAATGGTAGATCGTCTTTCAAAATGGAAGATGAAAACATTATCGATAGGTGGTCGTTTAACCCGTCTCAAGGCGGTTCTAGGATCCATGCCTATTTATCATATGTCTATATTCAAGGTGCCAATGAAAGTCCTTCAACGCATGGAATCAATTCGAAGTCGGTTTTTTAGTGGTGTCGATTTAAATAGTAAAAAATCGATATGGGTGAAATGGAGTAAGGTTTTGTGTTCTAAAGAGAAAGGTGGCCTTGGTGTTTCTAGTTTATATGCGCTTAATAGAGCTCTTATGTGTAAATGGGTTTGGCGGTTTACAACTCAAAAGAACTTGTTATGGACTAGGGTTATTAAAGCTATTCATGGCGAAGATGGGAAAAATGGTAGCGGATTCAAGGTTGGTTACAAGTCCATTTGGCGAAGCATTCTCCAGGAGGTGGAAACATTGAAGATAAAAGGTATACACTTAAATAATTTTATGCAGAAAAAGCTTGGCAATGGTGCGGATACTTATTTTTGGGAGGATTTGTGGCATGGAGACATGGTTTTGAAACAAAGATATCCTAGGCTTTATGCGCTGGAAGTGAAGAAGACTGTCGATGTGGCTTCTAAACTGTCACAGGAGAACTTGACCTGGTCTTTTCGTCGTGCTCCTAGAAGCGGAGTGGAACAAGATCAGTTGACGGATTTGACGACTTACGTGGAAGGTGTTGTTCTTGGTGTCACGCCTGATAGGTGGTATTGGACGCTTGATGGTTCGGGTGAGTTCTCGGTAGCTTCGGCTAGAAAGGTTATTGATGATAACAGGTTTCCGGAAGTGTCTACTCAAACTCGATGGATAAAAGCGGTGCCAATCAAGGTTAACATTCATGCGTGGAAGGTGAGAATGGATTGTTTGCCTACCCGTCTTAATATATCCCGGAGAGGTATAGATATTCCGTCTATTCTTTGTCCCGTTTGTGGTAGCGTCACGGAATCGTCAAGTCATTTATTTTTTGATTGCCTTGTTGCGAAAGATAATTTTCGCAAGATTTGCCGTTGGTGGGAGGTGGATTTCATGGAAGTGCATACGTTCGATGAATGGGTTTCTTGGATCGTAAATCTTCGGATTCCTATCAAGCATAAAAGGTTGTTAGAAGGGGTGTGTTTTGGGTTGTGGTGGCTAATTTGGGCTTATCGTAATAAGTGTGTCTTTGGTGTGGTTTCTCCTTCTAAGGCGGTTATTTTTGATGATGTTGTGTCGTATTCTTTTTATTGGAGTCGGTTTAGATGTAATGTGTCGTTTAGTTGGGTTGATTGGCTAAAAAATCCTCATCTTGTAACTTTGTAATTCTTCTAGCTTCTTGCTAGTTTTTTAATAAAGTGTTGTTCAAAAAAAAAAACTAGTATAAGCGGGATAACCACTTCGTGCACGTAATTATACGTCTTTTCTTTCTTTTATGTAGGGCAAATGGTCTGAAAATACATCGAAGCTACCACATTTTCCTTTTGTCGGCTATGAACTTTTAATTTTTCTTTTGTGTGTCACCACTTTGCTAATCTTCCTATTGTAGCCATGATTAGTAAACAATCTGACGTGGCAACTCTCTTAAAAAATGAGACCGTTGTATATGTTTCCCTTTAACCCTTTAACTTATTTTTTTTACAAAATCACTCCCTTTACCCCTTTATTTCCCTTACACCCATTCAATCTCTTTTTCATCTTCCATTCAACTTCTTCCACCACCATCACACAACCATACCTCCTCCCAACCACCACTTTCTCCACTCTTCGCCACCAGTGGACCCCACTTCCTTCTCCACGCTCCCCCACCACCATTAGTTCAACTGTTAAACCCAACATCAAATCCTAATCTATTATTATTCCCCGCACAGTTAAACCAAATCTACAAACCCAGATTTGAAAACAAAACCATGACACAAAATCATGAAAAAAAAACCAACCTCACAAAACTAAATCGAGATTAAAACAAAAAAATACTCACGCCGCAACACAAATCAAATCATGCCATCTTGAAAGAAGTGACTACTTTGATGTTAGTGGTAATCATTTGCAAGGGTCGTTGCCTACTGTCATTGCTGGGATGAGGAATGTTGAGGAGCTGAATGTCGAGTCAAAATGAGACTAGGACTCGAGTACCATTAAATCTTCTCTATCAAAATTCCCACTTGAAGTTTTATCTATAATATTCATAAAACCTTTTAAAAGACTATCCAGCTTTTGGTGAAGTGTGAGAAGAAATGTATGAAAACCCTGCAAATCCATGAAGGCTGCACGGAACCCGCTCCTGAATTCATGAACCACCAAGTTTATGTCTTTTATAAAAGACTGTAGAAAACTAGAAGGGGGGGTGAATAGTTTACCTCTTTTTAATTTAATGTTTATGTTTGTTTATAAAAACTTATATTCGACTTTTTGTGAATTCAATACTTGCACAATATGAATAATATAAATAAGTAAGAACAAATAAAGAAATAAAATATAAGAGTTAGAAAGATCAAACCACAACACAAGGATTTATAGTGGTTCGGTTATGAAGCACCTCTTCGCCCTACTCCACTCCTCGAGCACCTAACTCGAGAGTTTTCTTCACTATGTCAACAAACTCCCTTATGGCAGAGAAAACCGTACACAACTTTCGCTTATATCAATTTCCGACACTAAGCTAGATGTCGAGTTCTAATCTTAGCTAGAACCAATCTATCACGACTTCACAACTTCTTCACTACTTTCACGACTTCACAACACAACTTCACAACTACACAACTTCACAACTACACAACTTCTTCACGCCTTAGTATTCTTCACCACACTACTTCACTACTTCACTTCTACTTTCACACCTAACTATCACAACTTGGATGAATCACTAAGATTCAACTATACTTACAACAATCACCAAGATCTATCTACTACACAACTTTACAAGATTTACAAATGATTTACAAGTTATGATATGGATGCAACAAGATTGCAATACACACTTGAGGTGTAATACTTCTTCACTTGATGATGGAAGTATTCTTCTCTTGCACTTGAGGAAGTCTTCTCTTGTTGTGTGCTTCTTTGTAGACACAAAAACGTCTTGTGTTTGTTGTGAGAGTAGGAACTTAAAGCAATCATGGCCCTTGATCTTTCTTGCTCACCAATCCGAATTATAACAGCTATTGATGATTTTTGGAGGGATTTTGGATTGCCAGCTTGGCACATCCATGTGGGGAGTGGGGTAAGTGTTGGTGATGGTTTTGGATGTTTATGAACAGTAAACGAGGAGGGGGGGTGACAGAGGTGGGGTTTATGATTGGGCGGGAAATTTATGGTGAAGATATACAGTGTTTCAAACGTGGGGTGAGGGTTTGGGCTTTTGTCACAATTGGTCCTCCAAGGTTATAGTTGTCATTGCAATACACGTCCTTGTGCTTACAAACGTTTGGGGACTTGGCAAAAATACCCCCCGAATGTTATAAAGGGTATTACACCACAAGTCCTTGTGTTGCATCTTTGGAGGGTTGGCAGACTTGGCCCTTGTGGTTAATACTTTGGGAAGTTGGCAGTTTTAACCCTTGCAAGATTTTTCTTCTTTTTCCTTCATTAAATAAGTTAGGGACTTGGCAGTTTTAGTCCCTAAACTTATTTTTTTCTTCACTTTTTGACTTTGGATTTGTCGGGGTTGACTTTGGTTGACTTTTTTTTTGGAGACTTGGGCTTTGACTTGACTTTGTCTTTTCCACGCTTTTCCATTCCGTGTCTGGTTTTGTCGTTTTGGCTTCGTTTTTCGTCCTTTTCTTAGATATTCGTTCCTGCACAACACAATTAGCAAAACAAGCATATTTTTGGCATTTTAAGTCCGTTTTTGGTTATTTTAACTTGTTTTTAAAGGTAAAAGGTGTGTGTAATTAAACACATACCAAATAACATGCTAACATACATGAAATTTTTAAACTATAAAAAGTCTTATAACTAGTAAAGCTCCATAGGACTTGCATGCAAAATGGTGGATGGATCATTATTTAAGAAACTAAACATAGAGTATGCTTAGTTTGGGGAAGATGGTGGAGGTGGTGGGATGATGGTTGTTGGTGGTTGTGAGAGTATATGTTCAATATATGAAAACATATATTAGAGTTTATCTCTCAATCCAAATATGAGAGTACGATTGTGAATGCAATACAAACATGAATCTTCATGTGCCTCAAGAAGGTTCCAAGGAATGGGATGACCAAAGATAGGTGGTGAAGGTAATGGAGTATCAAATTAGACATCAAATGGGGTAATTGGTGAAAGGGTGAGAGTGATGTCCATTGATGCATTTTCTTGAGTTGGAGGTGGTGGAGAAACTCTTGGAGGAGGAGCCGTTGGTGGGTTCAAGTAACCATTGGGTGAAAGTGATGTTGATGAGGTTGGTGATTTGGGTATGTAGTTAATTGAGGATGAAGAAGTATCTTTGGTTGATGGTGTTTTAGAGGGTGCATTAGGAGCACTAGGTGATGAGAGTTGAAATTTGGGTGATGGAGTTTTTGTGTCATCTTGGGTTAAATCCACAAATAATTATTTTGGTGAAATGATGTTGATTTTTGGTCTCTTAGAGGCTTTGGAAATGGAAGCTTTTGCGGATGCCATGGATGTTGATAATGGTTGATGAATGATGAAGAAGATGGTGTATTGGAGATGATCATTTAGAGGGGATTTATGGGAAGGAAATGGTTTAAAAATGGAATGAGGTTGAACTAGTTTAAGTTATTCTAAATTTTGTTCGAGCATTCTGGACAAAGATAGCTGAGACTAGGTAAAAGAGGGTCAAAAAGCAGGAAAAATATTGTTTTACCCATGATTTGCTAGGGAGGTCCCCTTAATTAGGGGTCGGTCCCCTTAAAGATAAGAGGGCCGCCCTCTGCTGGTTTCCATTTTTCATAGAAAATGATTTTTCTCAGAATTTTTGTGTGAGAGTATTTCTGTTTTGGTGGTTTATTTGCAGCAAGCCCTATTGAGTTTTATGAGCACATTTAATCATATAACATGTAATAAACACATTAGATCATGAATCCAAAGTAGCATAATTAGTTGATTAAACAAAACAACCAAAGGTTTAAATCATCATAACAAATAGATAACTAATAACCAAGTCTTTCCGAATAAATCGGATAATCACCACACAAGTTGTTTAGAACATACACATAATCAAGTT
>BQNB010067360.1:1611-23720 GCA_026074375.1 Tanacetum coccineum | reverse complement strand
AAACCCTCACCTAAAAAATCTCTCTCATCATAGATGAAACCCATCATATTCAGCCTATTACAAATGAAGAAGCCGACCCATTGAACCAAACCCACGAGGTTCCTCCTGGCCAAAAACTGCACTAATCTCCAATTAGCTAACTCACAACTTCTTTAAGTAGTGCACCATGGCTCTCTTTTTTCAGTTGCCGATAAGCTTGACAAGATGAGGTCACAGATAAACTTTAAACCACACACGTTTGGATCAGATGTTTTTCCAATTTAAAGCTCATATCACGTCTTTATTTTTGATATTTGCAGCATGACTCAATAAAAAAGGTGACCACATTTACTACTATTAATTAGAAATCTCAAAACCCTTTTTATAATACAACTAAGTAACGTACGACTTATGTATTGAACCTAATTCTCAAATTTTACAAGAAATTTTGTTACCTTTTTGTTGACAGTATGTTGATGAATCATTTAGGACATCATGTGGGCAGTGCAACCACGGTAGGAATGGAAGCCACAAGGAAACAATGGCTGAGCGAAACAAGCAGAGTACTATCATCAAGTTGGACTTTTTACTTCAACACTACTGGAATGAAAAAATTATGACATTGTTGTATATTATATGTATACTTTGTTGGAAACATGGTTAAAAACATGGAAAAAAAAACTTGATTACCCGATTCGCCACGGTAACAAATTGGCTCCCGGCGCAACACGCGGGTTAAATTTCAACTCGTTTTTTTTTAAATCCCCAAACCTACAATTACACAAACAAACATACACGTTTGTCTTATTTCCCCATTTATCTTCTTCACCCACAAGGCAGACACGCACATACAAACTTACTTTTAAATGTTTTATTTTTGTTTCTTATACATTTCGGGAAGGATTTTTTTATTTTTTTTGCAAAGTGCACACGGTTCTTGGATTCGCACATGGTGGTGCCACCAGGACGAAGCTAGGTTTGTAAGTTGAGGGGGCAAAAATATTTCCTTCTTAATGGTAGATAAATTACTCAAAATAAGAAACAAAGCTAAAACTTTAAGGGATTATATATTATCAGTTTTATGTTGCAAAACGTCTTTGGAACATAAATCATTTATTTTTTAGCTCATTATTTAACCTAAGACCAAAACACAGTTGTATGGATTGGGGCAGGTCCAGCACCCGCCAGCCCCCACTAGTTCCTTCTCTAGGTGACACCATCGGTGGTGCACCACCCACTAGGGGTGTTAACGATCCGAGCCGAGTCGAGTTTTAGCCTTAACAAGCTAGGCTCGTTTATTAATTACTCGGCTCGAGCTCGACTCGAGCTCGAATAAACTTTTATAAATTGGCTCGAGCTCGAACTCGAATATTTTTTGTTGTTCGAGCTCGAGCTCGAAGCTCATTTAAGATTTTTAACTTTTAAGCTTAAGATGCTCGTATAAAAGATCGAGCTTGATAGGCTCGTTTATTAACACAAGTTCGAGCTCGAAAACTCGTTTATAATTTTAAAATTTTTTCTAATGCACAAACTAAAGCTTATGTTACTTATAAGCTCAACAAAGCTTGTTTATGAACAAGCATAGTTGCCCGCGCGTTGTTGCGCGGCGGTGTTTCTTTTATCATAGATGTTGGTGTTTTTTTTAAGCATTGGTCGCGCGTTGATGTGGGGCGTTATTTTTTTTATTTTTTTTTGTATTTTGTTTTTTGTGCGGCTATGTGTTGGGCGTCGTGTCGTGGGTGTTTTTTGATCAGAATAAATCAACTCTTGTAATTTTTTTTCTTATTTTGTGCTGAGCAAAAAAAAAATTTAATTATTTTGTGCAATAGCTTTTTTTTTCTTCATATGGGCTTATGTGTTTAGTCTCATGTCGCGGATATTTTTTGATCTGAATAAATAAGTACTTTTGTAATTTTGTACTGAACAATTTTTTTTTTTTAAGTTGCCTAGTTATAGAAATAGAAAAAAAAACAAATTTATTTTTTTTAAGTTGCCTAGTTATAGAAAAAAAAAGTCAAATGGGCAGGCCCAAAGTGGGAGCCCAATGAGCCGGTTACTGTAGCACTGTAGCAAGCGGTTCAAAACGACGTCGTTTTTTTTTTGGTATTTTGTTTTTTGTGCGGCTATGTGTTGGGCGTCGTGTCGTGGGTGTTTTTTGATCAGAATAAATCAACTCTTGTAATTTTTTTCTTATTTTGTGCCGAGGGAAAAAAAATTAATTATTTTGTGCAATAGTTTCTTTTTATTTATATAGGCTTATGTGTTTAGTCTCATGTCGCGGATATTTTTTGATCTGAATAAATAAGTACTTTTGTAATTTTGTACAGAACAATTTTTTTTTTAAGTTGCCTAGTTATAATTTTGTACCGAGGAAAAAAAAATTAATTATTTTGTGCAATAGTTTCTTTTTTTTATATGGGCTTATGTGTTTGGTCTCATGTCGCGGATATTTTTTAATCTGAATAAATAAGTACTTTTGTAATTTTGTACTGAACAATTTTTTTTTTTAAGTTGCCTAGTTATAGAAATAGAAAAAAAAGTCAAATGGGCCGGCCCAAAGCGGGAGCCTAATAAATTGGGCCAAAAAAGTCACTGTAGCAAGCTGTGGGAAACGACGTCGTTTCCCACCTCAAATGTTTGTTTTTTGTGCGGCTATGTGTTGGGCGTCGTGTCGTGGGTGTTTTTTGATCAGAATAAATCAACTCTTGTAATTTTTTTTCTTATTTTGTGCCGAGCAAAAAAAAAATTTAATTATTTTGTGCAATAGTTTCTTTTTTTTTATATGGGCTTATGTGTTTGGTCTCATGTCGCAGATATTTTTTGATCTGAATAAATAAGTACTTTTGTAATTTTGTACTGAACAAATATTTTTTTTAAGTTGCCTAGTTATAGAAATAGTTTGTGCCGAGCAAAAAAAAAATTTAATTATTTTGTGCAATAGTTTCTTTTTTTTATATGGGCTTATGTGTTTGGTCTCATGTCGCGGATATTTTTTGATCTGAATAAATAAGTACTTTTGTAATTTTGTATTGAACAAATTTTTTTTTTAAGTTGCCTAGTTATAGAAATAGGAAAAAAAAAAGAAAAAAAAAAGTGAAATGGGCCGGCCCAAAGTGAGAGCCAATGGGCCGGTTACCGTAGCACTGCAGAAGGGGGTTGAAAACGACGTCGTTTTCAACCTTGAAGGTGTATATATATTAATAACGGTAACATCACTTATCCAGTTATCCATTACATTAAAATCCCCAAATCAAAATACATCAACATCAAATTAGGTTAAATTAATTCGTATGGCGGGCAAATTTTTAATATTTTCTTTTTTGTATGATTCGGCGAAAAAAAATTGCGTTGGGACGGGCTAATTTTTTCCCAAATATTTTCTTTTTTTGGACTGTTTTGTTAAATTTTTATGGGAATTTTTGTAGTAAAAAATCGTTCAAATAGTAAAAGGAGCAATTCTTTGCCATATGGTAAATTCATGGGCTCTTTTGCACATTTTTAAAAATTAGGGGCACTTTATGCCCACCAATTATTATTTGATAGCCTCTTATGGGCATGATGTAAAAAAACAAATGGAGGGCACATTTTTGCCCATACTAATGGGCGCAAATGGGCACTTTTTGCCCCATCAAATGGGCGCTTATGGGCAATATAAACACTAAATGGGCAACTAGCAGATCTTCTTAATTTAATTGTTTCTTTTTAGCCCGTTCACTTTTTTCAGCTTTTTCAAGCGTGTATTATTTTACGTTTCTTTCCTTTTTTGACCGTTTTCGTCCGTTTTTTTACGTTTTCGTACAATTTTTTTAACGTTTCGCCAGTTTTTTTATACGTTTTCGCCTGTTTTTTTTAACGATTTCGTCTGTTTTTTTTTTTTTTAACGAATTCGTCATGTTTTTTTATTTACTTTCCTCATTTTTTATCCATTTTCCGTCCAGTTGTTTACGATTTCTTCTGATTTTTTTACGTTTGTCCGTCTGTTTTTTACGAATTCGTCTGTTTTTTTTACCATTTTTGTCAGTTTTATTACGATTTCGTCAGTTTTTTTTAACGATTTCGCCCGTTTTTTACATTTCGTCAGTTTTTTTTACGTTTTCGCCCGTTGTTTTTAACGTTTCACCCTTGTTTTACGATGTTCGTCCATTTTTTTACATTTCGCCAGTTTTTTTACGTTACTTCCTCCCTCACCTTTTTTTACGTTTTCCTCTTCCTCCCCCCCCCTCCTCCTCACTCCCCTTTTTTTTTTACGATTCGTCTGGTTTTTTTAAACGATTTCGTCAGTTTTTTTTATGTTTTTGTCAGTTTTTTTTAACGATTTCTTCCTGATTTTTACGTTGTTTGTCAGTTTTTTTTTTTTTTTTCATTTTCGTCTGTTTTTTAACACCTTTCGTCAGTTTTTTACGATTCGCGTCGTTTTTTACGATTTTCGCCCTTTTTTTCGATTTCGTCCTGTTTTTTTTTAAACGATTTCTTCAGTTTTTTTACGATTTTCGCCCTTTTTTAATGATTTCGCAACCGTTTTTTAGGATTTCCGCGTTTTTTTACGATTTGCACCGTTTTTTTTTTTTCCGATTTCGTTTGTTTTTTTACGATTTCGTCAGTTTTTTTTTTACGATTTCTATCGTACTTTTTCCTTTTTACGATTTCGTACAGTTTTTTTTACGTTTTGGTCTTTTTTTTTACGATTTCGTTAGTTTTTTTTTATTACGTTTTCCGCCCGTTTTTTTACGATTATTGATTTTTTTTTACTTCCAAAAAAACGGCCGAAAATCGTAAAAAAGGCCAAAATCCGTAAAAAAAACAGACGAAATCGTAAAAACGAACGAAATCGTAACAAAAACTGACTAAATCGTAAAAAAACGGCGAAAATCTTTAAAAAACTTGACGAAAACGAAAAAAGCCAACGCAAATGTAAAAAAACGGACTCAAACGTAAAAAAAAAAACTGACAAATCGTAAAAATACTGACAAAAATCGTAAGAAAACAACGAAAACTAAAAAAAGAACGAAGTCGTAAAAAAAAGTGAATAGAATCAGGAAAAAACGGGCGAAAATCGAAAAAAACTGACGAAATCGTAAAAAAAGCGTTTCGAAATCGAAAAAACGACGAAATCGTAAAAAAGGACAAAAACGTAAAAAATTACGAAATAAAAAAATGACTAAAACGTAGAAAAACAACAAGATCGTAAAAAAACAACGAAAACGTAAAAAACGAAAGAAATCGTAAAAAAAAAACTACTGACGAAAACGTAAAAAAACTGACGAAAAACTTAGAAAAAAAGACTAAAACGTAAAAAAAAGACGAAAATCGTAAAAAAACAGACGAAATCGTAGAAAACCGACGAAATCGTAAAAAAACGGGCTAAAATCTTAAAAACGAAGGGTGAAAAAAAAAAAAAAAAAAAGAAATCGTAAAGAAACTGACGAAAACGTAAAAAAACTGATGAAAAACCTTAAAAAAAATAACTAAAACGTAAAAAACCACGAAATCGTAAAAAAAACCACGGGCGAAAACGTAAAAAAACTGACGAAATCAGTAAAAACTACGAAATCGTAAAAAACTGACGAAACGTAAAAAACAGACGAAAACGTAAAAAAACTGACGAATTCGTAAAAAAACATACGAAACGTAAAAGATTGAAGAAACCGTAAAAACTGCCGAAATCCGTAAAAAAACCGGCGAAATCGGTAAAAATACGGACGAATCGAAAAAAAAAGGGAAACGAAATCGTAAAAACCGGACGAAAACGTAAAAAACGAACGAAGTCGAAATAAAAACTGACGAAACTAAAAAAAACGGGCGAAATCGTAAAAAATGGAAAAAACGTAAAAAAACTGACGAAATCGTTAAAAAACAATACGAAAACGTAAAAAACGGATGAATAGTAAAAAAAACAGACGAAATCGTTTAAAAAACGGGCGAAATCGAAAAAAAACGGGTGAAATCCGTAAAAAACGAGCGAAAAGTAATAAACATAAAATAATAAGATTCGCTCATAAGCCCCTTTAATCCCAAAAGTGCCTCGTATGGCCCGTCGCCCTTTTTGGTCCCCGGTGAAAACATATTACAGGTTAAATAAATGTCCAAAAACAAAAGAGTATAATGTTGATATTTTTGTTTGGATACCACATATATATATATATAACAAGCAAAAGAACCCGCGCGTTGCGGCGGGGCTAATTTTTTCCCGAATAATTTTTTTTTACGTTTCGGGGGGTTTTTTTTGGGCGATGCGTTATGGCGGGGCTAATTTTTAATATTTTCTTTTTTTGTATGATTCGGGGAAAAAAACTTTGCGTTGGGACGGGCTAATTTTTTCCCGAATATTTTCTTTTTTTGGGACGGTTTTGTAAATTTTTTTACGGGAATTTTTGTGTAAGAAAATCGTAAATAGTTAAAAGGTGAGAGTCCGTTTTCTATTTTTTTTTTTTTACTTTGGGCCAGATTTTAGGCTATTTTTGGAATTTTTTTTTGGCTAATTTTTTCCCGGATATTTTCTTTTTTTGTACGATTCGGGAATTTTTTTTTTACGTTGGGACGGGTTAATTGTTTCCCGAATATTTTCTTTTTTTGGGACGGTTCGATATCCTTTTTTTTAGGCCGATGAATGTAAAAAAGTTGTGAACAATAAAAACTTGACGTGTTTTTTTTGTTAATTTTTTTACGGGATTTTTTTTATAAGAAAATCGTAAATAGTTAAAAGTTGAGGGACCTTTTTTTTTTTTTACTTTGGGCCAGATTTTGGGCCACATTAGTTTGTCGACAAATGTGTATATTAGTAATAATTTTTTTTATATGGCTTATGTGTTTGGCCTCGTGTTTAAAGTGTTTTTTTTTTGCTATGTGGGTTTTTTTTAATATAATGGGTTGTACGTTTGTGACCATATCGGTTATTTTAAAGTTATTAGGTATCGAAGATGTTTCCGCGGGTATTTTTTTTATCTGAATAAATCGGAACTTTTGTAATATTTTTTTTTAACTCCTACTTTGTGCATACAAATTAAAAAAAAAAAAAAAAAAAAAAAAAAAAAAAACCCAAAATCGGGCTGGCCCAAAATGGGGCAGCCCGTTACTGTAGCAAAAGCCAAAACGCCGCCGTTTTGCACGCCTAATGTGTATATTTATAATAGGGCCATAGGGGTTGCCTAAATCGCTCACACAACCACATATTGTAACCTACGTTTTTAGTTGTTTCTCGCAGCCATGATGAACAGCCATCACCTACAGAAAAAGGTACTTCTTTTACGGACACACCATCGACACCACCGTAACCAAGGATCCTAACGCTGTCAACGCATGTATCACCGAAACTGAAAACATTTACCGAAACCATTGTGGTCGTCTATTAGTCGGCCTTGATACTGAATGGCGGCCTTCATTCCAACCTGGTGTCGACGATCCAGTTGCTATCTTACAACTATGTGTTGACAAGCGTTGTCTTGTTTTCCAAATCATCCATTCAGGGCAGTTTGTCTCTGATAAACTTCTTGAATAACCCTAATTACACATTCACAGGCGTTGGAATTCAGAAAGACATTCAAAAGTTGGTGCATTGTGGACTAGGTCGTGGGCCAAACAGGCAGAGTTTTGCTTCGTATATGGTAAGCATACAGCAACTGGCGGCGCAGAAGTATGGCTGGAGCATGAATGGGTTAAATATGAATGTTTTAGCGAGGGGTGTGCTTGGAATAGACCCTACGGAGCCGGAGAATGTGAGGATTAGCGCGTGGGACAATCAATTTCTAACGGACCAACAAGTTAGATATGCAAGTAAAGATGCTTTCTTGTCTTCCGAGATGGGAAAGGTTTTGTTAACTGAATACCGTTCCTTCAGTTAGCAAGCATCACATAAGCCGTTAGTAAACGATGAATTATGTGCTCGCGTGAAACTGGAAGACATTGCTCAACTTTCTTATTAGAGGTTTCATGTTCTTAATTACTTTATCAACTAGATGATTTTGGTTTTTTTTTCTTACGTAAAGATACTTTTATTAAATTACTATACGGAGTATTTTTCATTCTCTGTTTATTCAATTTTATTGTCATTTGGTATATATAAAGTCATACTGTAATAATAAATAACAATAAGTATGGTCTAAGAAGTTACCGAACATAAGTAGCCACTATAATGACATATTAATGGAACAAGCAAAGATCTTATGAATGCTTTGAAATGTCCTCGATCTCATAGAAGTTACAAAATACAAATGGCCGGTATAATGATATATTTATAGCACAAGCATAATATTATGAATGCTTTGTGATGTCCTTCTCTTGGTATACTATCTCAATTTCAGTGACAGTTCCATTAGATAATATACAAGTTAATTAGATAATGAACGGTAGTTCATAGTCGATCTTTTATATTGATGCTTCAATGCACCAAAGAGTACCTGTATGTGGTAGTTTTTAAAACTATGTGGTAGTTTTTAAAACTTTTTTAAGGGCTTTTCATTAAGCTAACGCTAGATGAAAGGTTTACTAAGTATTAGTACAAACCGACACGGGATCATTGATCCAATCAATCTAAGTTCGGTTTTATAATTAGCTTTCTGTTTCTATTTATGATCCAATAATATGAAGGAAAAAAAAATTAACCATCAATTACTAGGTGGTCTTTTTTGCAAGGTGGTTTTCATTCAATGTAAACATCAAATGACCCAAGTGGTTTTGCGAATAACCACATATGGACAGCCATGTTGTTGAAGCCAACTGAATCGCACCAAGCAGGAATGTTATGTAGTTGTTTGGGGTAGTCGGCTATTAAGTTACCAACTTTTCACCATCATCCAAAGATCCTTGAAAAGTTTCAAGATCTTCGTGACAAACAAGACATCTACACGAGTGAAGATCAATGCTGCGAATGTCAGGTTACACCTAGATGGGAGAGTGACGGTCCAAGGAAAGGCGCCACATGTGAATATTGACCTTCATCGGGAGATAATTATTCCAACGAACACGATCCACTTAAGAACCAAGGAGGTCGAGTATACTTTACAGTTTTTCTTTACTCTAAAAAAGTTTACTTTTTATTGACAATTGGCAAACAAATACTGAATACATCACATGCATTTTTCTTTATCACAAATGTTACAAAACTAAATCTTGTAGCAAAAAATTATCAAAAGAAGTAGATATGTATATATGGCTCGTTGTCATAAAATGTAGTGTGGGTGAGGTTCCATATATATATGCATTGGCTTTCTAATTGGTGGAAATATGAAACATGCAAGTTCTTGGCGTCTGGTTGTGATGAAGTTCACAAAACGGCTAACTGAATGGAAGCCAAGGATCAATGCCACATCGTCTAAGGTTAGTAAGGAATACGTTCTTGATAGTTATTGTTTATTGTTGTACTAGTTTTTGATGTCCTGTCAAGCGTGACATAAAGAGCTTGAGAGAATAACGACAGATTTTCTCTAATAATTAAGGGGGTGTGGAGTGAAGAAAAAATAACATCGGAAACATTCTTTCTTCATATGTGTCACTCAGGTTAAATATTACTAATGTGAGTGTGAATCTCTTTAAATCTAAGAGTGTTGTTTTAATTGGCACTGGTACGTTGTGGATGGTTAAATTATAAATTGATACAGACGTTTGGAAAGGCTTATCAACACATCGAACCACAGTTCCTCCGTTTGTCTCTCTAATATACTTCCTTAATGTTACACTTTCACTTGTGTCGACATTAATCCAGACGTCCGAATTTGGTGTATATGGACTAGCTCGTGGGCCAAACTAAATTTCGTGGGCATCCGACATCTGGCAGCGCAGAACCTCGGTTAGAACGTGAAATGTTTAAGTTTGAATGTGTTAGCGAGGAATGTGGTTAGAATGGAAGCCAAGAAGCCAATTGATTTGCCTTTCTTGGTCATTGAAGATTGGAAGGATTGCATCACATTAGCTGTTCATATTCCTAGCCCACCTATCTCCACTATAAGAATTCAAGTGCCACTTTAGTTCGGGTTTTACCAAATTTTGAACCATTTTTTTAAGGATTGTGTAGCTATATTATTACCAGGAACTTATACGTACAAGTCGGTACCCCATTGGCGGTTACCCGTCGATTCACAGGTACCCGCCTGTTATAGAGTTCCATAAATTTAAGACGAGCTGGTAATAACATGAAGTTAAACTTAAAAGTATATGGAGTACTTCTTTTGTCTCAAATTCAAATTAAATGTTCACGTTGAGTTACACACAATTAAAGAAAAAGGGGGATTACCTCAGGTTTGTTTACGTTCTCAACACTTACTTACATACTTTACTCATACTTATTACTCCCAAAAGCACATACTTACTCTCACGCCAAAGGCGATTCGCAGGGACACCTCATGCGTTTCACTTAACGTAGTGTTTGCATTTGTTTTGTCAAAGGTTATCTACGGCTTGGCATTCCAAAATTCACCATCAAATTCTTCAATCACCATCAAAGCCTCGTCGTGCCTATATTTGCACAATCAGTGGCGTCATCCGTGAGACCCGCTACAATTAGTCCCGTTAAAACCAACTTAATAACCACTAAACTACTCAACCTACTTTTCCGGCATGACAAACGGGAGAGAAGAATCACCTCCACCGGGTTTTGCGACACTAACCCCAATACCTGGTCCAAGCGTGGGTGAACTACCACCCATAACTGTCTCCACCTTTACCGTCAGAACTCCTGAAAACACGCCACTCACTAATTATGCGTCCACCTCAGCCAATCCTAATCCTCTGATTAGCCCGGCTTTCATAGAAGCTAACGATGAGGCACTCAAATCTCTTTTGAAGGAACGTAGGAAACAGATACGTAATGAAGGCCTCTGCACTGAACTGGACTATTACAGTGAGGAGTATGACGAAGATAAAGAGATGGAACCAAGGCATGCACATGTCAGGGAAACTAATCCTGCCCTCCGAACAGGAACCCGCGTGCCCGAAGACAAAGAGGAAGGATTGTTGAATTCGAAGATGCTCCAAACAAGGATGGGAGCAGGGTTGAAAGGGAATCCGAGGGTAGAAGGCCTTCGGAACGAAGAGCAGAAGATAACGAGAACCGTATGGTAAACCTTCCTCCACTTCTCGTAGCCCATCTAAGGAAAAATGAGAACGGTCAACCTCTGCAGTCAACTTTGACCTCCACGTACGGAGGCCATCAGCCTTGAATAACTCATGAGGGAATCTCCCTCCTAACGGTACGCATCTCTCACATAATGCTTCACCTTTCATACCTAATAGCCTACAACCATCTAATGGTCTTGTACCCACTTATATTAACCCGTATTCTCAACCTAATGTTGGCATAACCTACAGTCAACCTCCGAGCTATTTCTCTCAAGCTCAGGGTGGTAATCCCTCCTTCGAAGGGCCCCCACCTATCACTCATATGGGGGATACGTTTCACAGGCCCCTATGAGCAACTATAGTCCCACTCCTAGTAGGTCTACATATCCTCCAAATGCTCTCCCCAATATTTTTCCCTTTATACACAACCTATCAATCCGCCACCAAATGCACCCGTATACCCAAACTACGGTCCTACGGGCCTGTTTGTCGAATCTTCTGGGTGTGTGACTCAATTTGTTCGATGGATTGAGGACTATCCTCTACCAGATGGATTAAAGATGCCTTCTCTTGTGAGGGGTTCCTATGATGGAAAAAGGGGACCACGACAACTATTTTTACCTCTTCGAAGGTGCCATTCGTATTCAGAAATGGGCAATACCTGTAGCCTGCCATATGTTCACCTATACCCTCAAAAATTCCGCCCGAATATGGTGGAATGGTCAAAAAGCAGGTAGCATTGTCAATTATGAAGATTTGAAGGCGAAGTTCCGGTCACACTTTAGCCAACAGAAAAAGTTCACAAAGACACATTTAGCGGTGCATAATATCAAGCAGAGGGAGGGGAAAGTACCAGAGCCTTTGTTACCCGGTACACAGATGATACATTGCAGATTTTGGGTTTGCATGAAGAACAACGCATCTCAGGTTTCGTTCATGGGCTAAAGACAAGAAGCCTTATGTAATTCCTCTCCACATACCTTCCAACCACCTATAAGGGCCTGATGGAGAAGACCTACACTTCGATCGAAGCAAAAGAGGTTGCCAACAACGGAGCCCCAAATGATCATCGAGAGGGCTTCGATAAATTCAGTAAAGGTTCTTCTTGGGACAACTACAAAGGAAGGAAAAAGGGTAGAGACAGATTCTCTTCCTATAAGGGGTCCAATCATGGACTCCTTGCTAACCTATCTAAAAGCTCAAGGGAAAACCTGGCGACTAAAAAGGCAGCAAAATGCTTCAAACAGCCTCCTCGCATGGTAGGAAGAAGACCATCATGCAACATGACCAAATACTGTCATTTCCATAAAGACCATAGGCATGACACCAACCAATGCCTGGAGCTGAGACATCAGATCGATGCCGTAAGATTAGGGTGACTTGCTCATCTTGTAAAAGGAATAAATAAAGGAAAAACGAAGGCCTCAAATACTCAATTGGATGAAGGAAAGAAGAGAGACAAGGATACTATACCAGTCGAAGCCAATATTCTCATGATAAGTAGGGAAAGTCCTATCTCGAAAAGAAAGTCATTGGAAGAGCCCATTGACGGAATAGGAAAAATCACGTTTCCCCCCGTGTGAGGCTCAAACAACTCCTCAGATCCTGTTATCATCAAGGTTTGTATATCCGGAAGACAAGTCAACCGTGCATACATGGATAGTGGCAGCTCGTGTGAAGTTATCTATGAGCATTGTTTCCTCAAGTTAAACCCATCTATTAAAGCACTTCGGGTAGATTCGAATATCCCACTCGTTGGTTTCTCAGGAGAACATTCTTGGCCTCTCGGAGAGGTTCCCCTAGAAGTCACGATAGGAGAAAGACCCTACACAAGGACATAAACACTAAATTTTGTCATCGTAAGGTTTGATTCTCCCCACAATTTGCTATTAGGAATGACCGCTATGCAGAAGATGGGTATCGTAGTGTCTACCATTCATGCATATAAAATTCCACACTCCTTACGGAATTGGTACAGTGACCTTCACCTATGAGTCCAACAAAGTCAAAGAAGGACAGAAGATGGTTAAGGAAACCCTCTCAGAGATTATGAGGGACGTGCTTAGTGTGCAGATGCATAAGAAAAAGTCGTAGTCAACGACAAGCATTCAGAACAAACGGTTATCATAGGAAAACAACTGCCTGCTAGCTTCAAGAAGAAATTACAAGACCTCTTACGATCCAACACGGACGTCTTTGCATGGACCTATGCTGATATGACAAGAATCCTGAGAACCATTACGGTGGGAGGGAAACCTTTTATTACGAAGCATAAACTGAATGAATATAAGCATATTAAGCCTATCAAGCAGAAGAAGAGAGTACTAGGCCCTGATCGTAATGAAGCGGCATGCAAGGAAGTAGACGATCTTACGAAGGCAGGAATTCTACGACAAGTAAAAGATCATACACGGGTAGCCAACCCAATCATGGTATAGAAAAGCGCCGGGGGTTGGAGGATGTGCGTGGACTTCACAGACATAAACAAAGCCTGCCCTAAAGACCGTTACCCCTTATCGGAGATCGACTGGAAAGTGGAATCCCTCTCAGGATTCTGACTTAAGTGTTTCCTAGATGCTTACAAAGGCTATCATTAAATACAGATGACTGAAGGGGACGAAGACAAAACAACTTTCTTCACAGGGAAGAGAGTATTTTGTTATCGAAAGATGCCTTTCGGTCTAAAGAACACAAGAGCAACTTACCAAAGAATAGTCGACAAGGTATTCAATGATCAAATCGGGTAAAACCTTAAAGATTACGTGGATGACATGGTAATCAAAAGTACTTCTGAGGAAAACATGTTAAAAGATATTTAGGAAACCTTCGACAGGCTCCGATCCATCAATATGAAGCTCAACTCGAAAAAATGTTCCTTCGGCATTGAAGAAGGTTCATTCCTAGGGCATCTCATCAACAAGCAAGGAATCAGATCCAACCCCTCAAAAGTCAAGGCAGTCACCGACATGGAACCACCCAAAACACTTAAGGATGTACAGAGTCTCAACGGAAAACTGGCGGCGCAAAGCCGATTCTTATCGAAGGGTGCTGAGAAGTCACTTCCGTTCTTTAAAACACTCAAGAGTTGCAAAGACAAAAATACCATACGGTGTTCAACAAATGCTGAGAAAGCCTTCCAAAGAATGAAAGAACTCATGGAAATCTTACCAACACTTACAGCCTCAATCAAAGGCAAAGTGTTGATAATATATCTAGTAGCTTTGACAGAAAGTATAAGTGCTGTTTTGCTCGCAGAAAGAGAGAAAAGACAAGTTCCAATTTACTTCGTAAGCAGGGTGCTACAAGGAGCAGAACTAAACTACCCGAGATTGGAGAAGCTCATATTAGACCTTGTCCACGCTGCAAGAAGACTTCGAAGGTATTTCCAAGCACATCCCATCTGAGTATTAACTGATGAACCCATCAAGCAAACTCTCGCGGACCCTGAGAAATCAGGGCGAATAGCCAAATGGGCCATCGATCTAGGGGAACATGACATAGAGGTCAAGGGACGTGACTCTGTCAAAGGGCAAATACCAGCTAACTTTCTTGTCGAAACACCACCCACAGAAGACAATGAGAAGGAGATTAGCAAAGTGGGAACTAAAAAAGAAGGGGCAAAATTGGAAAACATGTGGAAGCTGTATACAGACGAAGCCTTAAGCTCCGATGGCTCAGGCGTTGGATTGATGCTGATCAGCCCTGAAGGAAAAGAATACACATACACTCTACGGTTCTAATTCGAGACTACGAATAATGAAGTAGAGTACGAAGCGTTACTAGCAGGTCTACGAATAGCAAGAGAGATGGAAATCAAAATCTTAGCTATCTTCGTAGACTCCCAGCTGATAGCCAACCGAGTAAAGGGACTATTCGAAGCCAGACAACCCACAATAAAGCAATATCTAAAAAAGACGAAAGAAATCTTGATGGATTTCGATACTTATTCAATGGAGCACCTTCGCAGAAACCAGAACAAGAAAGCCAACACACTAAGCAAGTTGGCTTCCACGACCTTCGAACATCTCACCAAGGAAGTATTGGTGGAAGTCATAGCAAAAAGATCAATAAATAACAAAGAGGTATCAACGATTGCAGTTGAGGCAGAAGAAAGCTGGATGACTCCTATTTACTTGATAAGTGGTCTACTACCGAAAGACCCAAAAGAAGCTAGAAAATTCAGGATCAGAGCCCCATAATATAGGCCGATCAAATGAAATCTGTACAAAAAATCTTTCCTAACACCATGGCTTTATTGCATAGGCCTTTCACAGGAAAAAGCATCATTGAAGAGATACACGAAGGCTCCTGCGGATTTAACGCGGAGCCCTGCTCTATGGTAGTTAAGGTCACGAAACAAGGTTACTATTGGCCATCAATGTATAGGGATTAGGTGAAGACGATCGAGGGATGAACACAATGTCAAGAATACTCTACAACGTCAAGAGCATCGAACAATGACGCAACAACAGTCAATAGTACCTGGCCGTTTAGTCATTGGGGAATCAATATCTTGGGACCCCTACTGATGACGTACCCTCCCCTCCGGTTCAAAGGCCTCCCTTTCGAGCCCAAAAGGAATCTACTCCCAATTATACCTTAAACCTTTGAATAGTTTCTAGTGGCGTAAAATCATTTTCGTGTTGGTTACCAGTATGGGAATCCGCTACGCGAAGACCCACAACCTTCGCAGTAAGGTCTTTGACAAAACTAGGGCAAAGGTCAGACTTGGTCAAGTCAAAGCCCACGTTCTCCCTCTCTACCAAAGCTTTCCCGCCAAGGTAGAGATTATGGTACATTAACCATGTAATCACCCCTTAAATCGTGGGACACCCCCACGATCACCGGTTTATGTGCAAAGCCTTATTCTAGCCTATTTCATCACCTATAAATAGATGGCAAGGTCTTCAAGTTTTTTTTACGCCCTATACACTTACTTACATACTCGATACATACTTATTACTTCCAAAAGCACATACTTACTCTGATGCCAGAGGTGATTCGCAGGGACACCCCCTGCGCTTCACTTAACGTAGTGTTTCTATTTGCGTTGTCTCAGGTTATTCGAGGCTTGGCAATCCAACATTTACCCCTAAATTCTTCAATCTCCATCGAATCCTGATCGTGTCCATATATGCACAATCAGTGGCGCCATCCGTGGGACCTGCAACAATTAGTTCCGTATAAACCAAGTCAATAACCATCAAACCACATAACCTACTTTTCCGGCATGACAAGCGAAAGAGAAATGACACCACCACCTGGTTTTTTGACACTGACCCCTATACCCGGTCCTAATGCAAATGAACTAACACACATAACTACCTCCACGTTTACCACCAGAACTCCTAAAAACACGCCACTCATTAATCATGAGTCTACTTCGGCCAATCCTGATCCTATGATCAGTCCAGCCTTTGTTGAGGCTAATTATAAAGTTTTGGAATCCCTCTTATGGGAACGAAGGAGACAGAGGCGTAATGAAGGTCTCTGCACTGAATTGGAATATTTCAGTGAGGAATATAACGAAGAAAGAAACATGGAACCAAGACCTGTTTGAGTCAGGGAAACCACTTCAGTTCTCCACACGGAGTCTCCAAGGGCCTGGAGACAGAGAGAGGGTGGTAGAGTTCGAAGACGCTCCAAACAGGGATGAGAGCAAGGTAGAAAGGAACTTCGAAGGTGGAAGGCATTAATAACAAAAAGGAGATGATAACAAGCATTAAGGGATTAATCTCCCCCCGCTCCTGGCAGCTCACTTGGGGAGAAGCGAGAATGATCAACCTCTACAGTCATCTTTGACCTCTGTATACGGAGGCCATCAGCCTTCGAGTAATACATGAGGGAATCTCCCTCCTAATGGTACGCATCTCTCACATAATGCTCCACCTTTCATACCAACAGTCTGCAACCATCCAATGGACCTATACATACTTATGTTAACCCTTACTCCTAAACAAACATGGGAATAATCTATGGACAGCTTTTAAGTTATCCTTCCCAGGCTCAGGATGGTAACCCTTCCTTTGTAGGAACCTCCGCCTATTACCCCTATGGGGGATATGCTTTGCAGGCCCCTACGATCAATAATATTCCTGCTCCCCATAGATTCATGTATCCTTTAGCTGATCCCTCCAATAACTATCTGTCTTACACACAACCTATGTATCCCCTACCAAATGCACCCGCCTATCTAAATCATGGACCTACATGCCTTTTTGCAGACTATACTGGATGCGTGACCTCATTTGTCTGTTGGATCAAAGACTATCCTCTAATAGACGAATTAAAATGCCTTCTTATATGGGCTCCTATGACGAAAAGGGAGATCCCAACAACTATTTTCACCTATTCGAAGGTGTCATTCGTATGATGAAATGGGCAATGCTCGGAGCCTGCCATATGTTCACCTATACTCTCAAAGACTCCGTCTGAATATGGTGGAATGGTCAAAAGGCATGTAGCATTCTTAATTACGAAGATTTGAAGGCAGAGTTCAGGTCACATTTTAGCCAACAAAAAAGTTTATGAAGACACATTTAGCGGTGTATAACATCAAGTAGAGAGAAGGGGAAAGTACGTGAGCTTTCGTCACTAGATACACATATGATACTCTGCAGATCTTAGGTTTACGTGAAGAGCAGCGTATTTTTGGATTTGTTCATGGATTGAAGACAAGAAGCCTTGTGGAGTTCCTCTCCACAGACCTCCAAACTACCTATAAGGGTCTGATGGAGAAGACTTACACTTGGATTGAGGTGAAATAGGTTGCCACCAACGGAGCTCCGAATGATCATTGAGAAGGCTCCGACAGATTCAAGAAAAATTCTTCTTGGGACAACAATAAAGGGAAGAAAAACAGAGACAGGTTCTCTTCCTACCGTGGGTCTAATCACGGATTACTCTCCAATTTATCCAAAAGCCCTAGGGAAATTTTAGCAACAGATAAGGTAGAAAAAACCTTCGAACAACCTCCTCGGTTGATCAGAAGTAGAAGATCACGCGATATGTCCAAATATTTCCACTTTTAGGAAGACCAACAACATGACACCAATTAATGCCAGGAACTAAGGCATCAGATTGAAGAAGCCGTGTAATCGGGACAACTAGCACATCTGGTAAAAGGAATAAAAAAGGAAAGACAAAGTTTCGGGCACCCAACTGGGTGAATGGAGAAGGGAGACAAGGATACGACACTTGATGAAGCCCCTATCCTCATGATAAGTAGGGGAGGCCAAATCTCAAATAGAAAGTTAGTGGAAGAGCCCATTAACGAAATTAGGGAAATCACATTCCCCCTTGTTTCAGGCATTAACAATTCCTCATATCGAGTTATCATAAAGGCCCATATATCTGGAAGGCAAGTCAACCGGGTATACATGGATAACGGAAGCTCGTGCGAAGTTATCTACGAGCATTGTTTCCTAAAATTGAAGCCTTCTATCATATCGCTCAGAGTAGACTCAAAAATTCCACTTTTCGGCTTCTCGGGAGAACATTCTTGGCCTCTCAGAGAAGTCCCCTTGGAGATCACAATAGGTGACAGTTCTTTCACAAGAATGGAGGTCCTTGATTTTGTCATCATAAGGTCAAACTCTCTGTATAACATTCTACTCAAAAGAACCGCCATGCAAAGAATGGGTATCGTAGTGTCAATAATCCACATGGCCATAAAATTCCACACTCCTAGAGGAATTGGCACTACATTTTCAATGTATGAACCTGACAAGATAGGCGGACATAAGAAGCTAAAAGAAGCCTCTCCGATGGTCGCAAAGGGCATTCTCAGTTGTGTGGACGTCGAAGAACGGATTGTTTTCAAAGATAAGTACCCGGAGCAAATTATCATCATTGTAAAGCAGATGGCAACTAGGGTTAAGCAGAAGCTGAAGGATCTCCTAAGGTCAAACGCTGATGTCTTCGCATGGACTTACGTTGATATTAAGAAAATTATCATCATTGTAAAGCAGATGCCAACTAGGGTTAAGCAGAAGCTGCATGATCTCCTAAGGTCAAACGCTGATGTCTTCGCATGGACTTACGTTGATATTAAGGGAATTCCGAGAACCATAATGGTAGTAGGAAAAACCTTCAATACAGAACATAGGCTGAATGAATTTAAGCACATAGAGCCAATCAAGCAAAAGAAAAGAGGTCTGGCAACAGAACGGAATGAAGCAATCTGTAAAGAGGTAGAAGAACTTACGAAGGCCAATATTCTACGAGAAGTCAAATACCAAACATGGGTATCAAATCCTGTTATGGTAAAGAAGGACGACGGAAGGTGGAAACTGCGTGTAGACTTCACATATATAAACAAAGTCTGCCTCAAAGACTGCTATCCCTTACCAGAAGTTGACCAGAAAGTATAGTCTCTCTCCAAATTTAGGCTAAAATGATTTCTAGATGCATACAAAGGCTATCATCAAATACAAATGGCCGAAGGAGATGAAGAGAAGACAACCTTTTTTACGTGAGAAGGAGTGTTTTGCTACAAAAGGCTACCTTTTGGTCTAAAAAACGCAGGGGTTACATAACAAAAACTGATCGATAAGGTGTTTAATAATCAAATCGGACGAAACCTCGAGGTTCACGTCGATGACATGGTAATAAAAAGAGACTCCGAAGAAGACATGCTAGTCGACATTCAATAAACCTTCGACAAGCTCCGAGCCATTAATATGAAGCTCAATCCGAGAAAGTATTCGTTTGGTGTCGAGGAAGGACCATTTCTAGGGCATCTCATTACTAAGCAAGGAATTAAAGCCAACCCTTCGAAGGTAAAGGAAATCTTCGATCTAAGGTCGCCAAAAACAGTCAAAGAGATACAAAGCCTTAACAAAAAATTGGCGGCTCTAAGCCGCTTTCTTTTAAAAAGAGCAGACAATGCCCTCCCCTTTTTGAAAATACTAAAAAAATTACACGAACAAAAAGATAGTTCAGTGGATAGCAGAGGCAGAAGAGGCCTTCCAAAAAATGAGAGAGTCTATGGAGACATTACCAACGCTTACGGCCCCAATCAAAGGCGAAGCTTTGGTAACGTACCTCGCAGCTTCAATGGAAAGCATAAGTGCAGTCCTACTAGCAGAAAGAGGAAAAAAGCAAGTTCATATCTACTTCGTAAGCAGGACATTACAAGGGGCAGAACTAGACTACCCGAAGCTGGAAAAACTCATATCAGCCCTCGTGTATGCTGCAAGAAGGCTTCAAAGATATTTCCAAGCCCACCCTATTCGGATATTGACCGATAAGCCCATAAAATAAATCCTCGCAAGACCCGAGTAATTAGGGCGTATAGTTGAATGGGCAATCGGGCTAGGGGAACATGACATCGAATTTAGAGGGAGTAACTCTATCTAAGGACAGATACTAGCTGACTTTCTGACTGAGACACCCTCAACAAAAAGTGAAGAAATGGAGGTCAAGGAAACAACAGATGAAGAACCGGAACCAGATCACATGTGGAAGTTATAAACGGACGGAGCTTCAAGCTTTGATGGTTCTAGAGCAGGATTGATGCTAGTCAGCCCTGAGGGAAAAGAGTATACCTACGCTCTTAGATTCAATTTCGAAACCACTAACAATGAGGCAGATTATGAAGCGTTGTTAGCTGGCCTACGAATTGTTGCGTACATGAAGGTCCAAGACCTAACCATCTTCGTAGACTCCCAGCTGGTGGCTAACCAAGTCAAATGACTTTTTGAAGCAAGGAAACCAGTGATAAAACAATACCTAGAGAAAATAAGGGAAGTACCTGAAAGCTTCAACTGCTACTCCATGGAGCACGTTCGGCGAGATCAAAACAAAAAAGCGGACGCTCAAAGAAAACTAGCTTCGATGACCTTCTTACGATTAGCCAAGGAAGTTTTGGTGGAAGTACTACTGAAAAATTAGTGATTGTTCTAAGATACAAAGAGATGTGCAGACATCTAAAAGATGAAGGCATAAATTGGTTGCTACCAATATAAGTAATAGCTGTCTATTTAGGTTGTCTTCCCAACGATCGCGTAATGCTGGAAGCGTTGTTTAAGGCCAAGCAGGGGAGTGCCGGACAGCGTCGGGGGGCTAGAGTTCAAGGCTAATGGTTAGTCTGTCTGGTTCTTCAACCTTGATAAGATGTGTTTTGTTTATCAAGCTAAGAATTAAGGCACCTCAGTACAGAATGATCAACGACAACCTATATCGCAAGTCATACTTGTCACCATGGATGCAATACGTAGGACCCGCACAGGCTAAAAGCATCATTCAGGAGATACACCAAGGCTCCTGTAGAATGTACCCAATATCACGGTCAGTGGTGTCCAAGATTATAAAGCTGGCGTATTACTAGCCTTTAATGCACAATGACATGAAATAACTAATTCAAAGATGCGAAGCATGCCAGATTCACTCATCCATACCAAGGAAGCCAAACCAGGAAATGACACCTATAACTTTAGCATGGCCTTTTTCCCAATAGGGAATTGACATTGTAGGACCATTACCAAAGGCCCTAGGAGGGGCATAGTTCCTTGTCGTAGCTATTGATTATTTCACAAAGTGGGTCAAAGCAAAACACTTAGTACCTACAACCGGAAAACACATGGAGAGATTCGTATAGGAACATGTGAAAAACTAGAAGGGGGGTTGAATAGTTTACCACTTTTTAAATTTAAGGTGTTAAAGTGTTTGTAAACTTTTAGATTCGACTTTATGTGATTTCAACACTTGCACAATATGATCAATATACTTATCTAAACAATCAATAGAATGATATGAGAAAGTAATATAAGACAAGAGATAAGAGTAAGAACAATCAAACCACAACGCGAGAATTTATAGTGGTTCGATAACAAAGCACCTCTTCACCCTACTCCACTCCCCGAGCACCAAACTCGAAATTTTTCTTCACTATGTCAACAAACTCCCTTATGGCGGAGAAAACCGTACACAACGTTGCTTACACCGATTTACGACACAAAGCTAAATGTCGAGTTCTAATCTTAGCTAGAACCAATCTATCACAACACAACTTCACGACTTGTTCACGACTTCACAACTTCACGACTTCTTCACAACTTCAAGACTTCTTCACAACTTCA
>BQNB010067359.1:0-34223 GCA_026074375.1 Tanacetum coccineum | reverse complement strand
CAGATGGGAAAAGCCTTGCAATTGTTGGTAGCAGCCCCTAAAACAAATATTGAATATACTTAACAAAGACTCTCTGAATTGAATAAAAAACAAGTAATAAAAGAAGAAACTTAGTAATGAATTTTACCTTTTGCCTATCTTTGATGAATGTGAAATTGGAGTTGCTAAACAGATCTAAATCATCAGCAAGACATGTTAAGAACCATGTCCAAGAGTACTGATTCTCAGATTCCACAATCCCATATGCTACTAGGTAGATGCCATTATTGGCATCTACACCTACAGCTGTTAGCATTTGTCCAGGATATTAACCTCTCATAAATGCCCCATCCAAACCAAGTAATTCCCTTCCACCTTCTTTGAAACCCCTTTTCAGTGCACCCAAGCAGACATATATTCTCCTAATCATTCTTGTGGTTTTTTCAGGATCCTCTTCCCTATAAACATCTATCTTAATTGTGGTATCTGGGTTACATTTATGTAGCTTACTAACATAATCCCTCAACAAAGAGTATTGCACCTTAACATCTCCTTTCAAATGAACTTGGGCCTTTGCCTTAGCCCTAAATGCTTTGGTATTTGAAACAACATCATGAAACTTTTTCTGCATTTGTTCTTGAATGGCCTTAACAGGAATCTCAAGGTTCATAATTAATAGATATGTGATGTGTTTGGCTAGAAAAGTTAAGGTGCAATGTTTAATTTTTCTAGATTGCAAGCATTTATGCTCATCGTTGTATGTTTTAACCACCCATTTGGCTTTATCTCCTTTAGTTAAATACAAAACCCAAGGACATCATTTTTTGTCTTCTTCTGCATCTTCATTTACTTCCTTACCTTTTCTAGAAATGTCCTCTTTTAGACCTTCATATTTATCCACAAATACATTCTTTCCTGTTATACTTGGCACAACACCTTTGCAAACTGCCCTTATTCTTCTCTTGTCATTCCTCTTAAAGTCTATGTTCCTCCTAGTTTAAAAAAAGGAGGAATATTACTATGGCTATGATTTCAGCTTTCACCACGGTCGATAAAACGGCTCACAACTCTCGTAAGTTTACTTTTACCCTTGTCCAACCCATATATTTATGTTATTGAAAACTATGATTAACCATTCCTCACACAAAACAATTTGATGGGTTATGTGGATGGTTCAATACCGTGTCCATCAAAAACCTTATCCGTTACCGATGATGCCACTTTTCTAAAGGAAAATCCTAATTATCCAATTTGGGTCTCCAACGATGCCCACGTTCGTATGCTAATCATCTCTACAATCTCAGAAGCATCTTTTCGCCATGTTCAAGGTACAACTTCTCGTGATCTTTGGTTGTCCCTTGAAGGAAAGGTAAAATAAGAACTGGTAAATTAGATTTTGAAGATGTGTATTTTGTAAAGGAACTAAAGTTTAACCTCTTCAGTGTCTCACAAATGTGTGACAAGAAGAATAGTGTTCTTTTTACTGATACTGAATGTGTTGTTCTGTCTCCAGACTTTAAGTTAACTGATGAAAGTCATGTTTTGCTTAAAGTTCCTAGAAAGGATAACATGTACAGTGTTGACTTAAAGAATGTTGTTCCTCAAGGAGGTCTCACTTGTCTCTTTGCAAAAGCCACACCAGATGAATCTAATCTTTGGCATAGGAGGCTTGGACATGTAAATTTCAAAACAATGAATAAACTGGTAAAGGGAAACCTTGTAAGAGGTTTACCTTCAAAACTTTTTGAAATTAATCAAACATGTGTTGCTTGTCAGAAGGGAAAGCAACACAGAGCTTCTTATAAGACCAAAACAGTCAGTTCAATCAGCCAACCACTACAAATGTTGCACATGGATTTGTTTGGCCTGACATATGTAAAGAGTTTAATGAAAAAGATGTACTGCCTAGTTGTCACAGATGATTTTAGTAGGTTTAGTTGGGTTTTCTTTTTAGCCACTAAGGATGAAACTTCTAAAATCCTTAAAACATTTATAACAGGCATAGAAAATCTAATAGACCTTACGGTAAAAGTGATTAGATATGATAATGGGACTGAATTCAAGAATAGGGTCATGAATCAGTTCTGTGAAATGAAGGGTATTAAGAGGGAATTTAGTGTTGCTAGGACTCCACAACAAAATAGAGTAGCTGAAAGGAAAAATAGGACATTAATAGAGGCTGCTAAGACTATGCTAACTGATTCAAATTTGCCAACAACTTTTTGAGCTGAAGCAGTTAATACTGCTTGTTATGTCCAAAATAGGGTGTTAGTTATTAAGCCTCACAACAAGACATTTTATGAACTTTTTCTAGGTAGAAACCATGCCTTAAGCTCCATGAGACCATTTGGGGTTACAATCCTTAATACCATAGATCACCTAGGTAAATTTGATGGAAATATTGATGAAGGGTTCTTTATAGGATACTCTACCAATAGCAAAGCATTCGGAGTATTCAACAGTAGAACTAGGATAGTTGAAGAGAACCTGCATGTTCAGTTTAGTAAGAATACACCTAATATTGCAGGAAGTGGACCAAATTAGCTTTTTGATATTGATGCACTAACAAAGTCAATGAACTATATGCCAGTTATTGCAAGGAATCAATCTAATGGTAATGCAGGTACAAAAGCATGTGATGATGCAGGTAAAGCTAGAATGGAGACAGTACCTAGCAAAGATTATATTCTGCTACCAATGTGGCCTGCTGATCCACTATTCTCTTAGAATTTAAAGGATTCTCTTGATGCTAGATTCAAACCATCAGGGGAGGAGGAAAAGAAGGATGCTGAAGATTTAGGGAAAGACAGTGAGATTCCAAGTACAGAGAAGCCAAGAATTAATCAAGAAAAGGATGCAAGTGTTAACAGCACTAACAATATTAATACTGTTAGTCCAACTGTTAATACTACTAGCATAGAGGATAATGTTGTTGATGAGAATATAGTCTATGGATGTGCTGATGATCTAAATATACCTAAATTGGAAGATATTGTCTACTTAGATGATGATGAAGATGTTGGTTCAGAGGCTGACATGAACAATTTAGATGCATTTATGCCTGTCAGTCCTATTCCAACTATAAGAATACACAAAGATCATCCAGTTGAACAAATTATTAGAGACTTGAATTCAGCATCTCAAACAAGAAGAATGAATTTGGAAGAACATAGTTTGTTTAGTTCTGTTCAGCAAAGAACAAACCATAAAGACTTTCAAAATTGCTTGTTTGCTTGCTTTTTATCACAAGAAGAACCCAAGAAGGTAATCCAAGCATTAAAGGATCCGAGTTAGATAGAAGCTATGCAGGATGAGCTTCTACAATTCAAATTACAAAAAGGCCATAGGCACTAAATAGATTTACACGAACAAGAAGGATGAAAGAGGCATTGTGATAAAGAAAAAATCAAGATTAGTTGCTCAAAGGTACATACAAGAAGAAGGGATTGACTATGATGAAGTCTTTGACCCTATTGCCAGAATTGAAGCAATTAGGCTATTCTTATCCTATGCCTCATTTAAAGACTTTGTGGTGTACCAGATGGATGTCAAGAGTGCTTTTCTTTATGGAAAGATTGAAGAGGAAGTCTATGTTTGTCAACCACCAGGATTTGAAGATCCAAACTTCCCTGATAGAGTATACAAAGTAGAAAAGGCACTTTATGGACTGCATCAAGCTCCCAGAGCTTGGTATGAAACCTTGTCAACTTACTTGTTGGACAATAGGTTTCAGAGAGGAAAGATAAATAAAACTTTGTTTATCAAGAGGGACCAAGGTGATATTCTGTTAGTTCAAGTGTATGTAGATGATATCATTTTTGGTTCAACAAAGAAGATGTTATGCACAGAATTTAAGAAGATGATGCATAAGAAGTTTCAAATGAGTTCTATGAGTGAACTCACATTCTTCTTAGGACTGCAAGTAAAGCAGAAGGAGGATGGGATTTTTATCAGTCAAGACAAGTATGTGACTGAGATTTTGAAGAAATTTGGTTTTACTGATGTCAAGACAGCAAACACACCTATGGAAACACAAAAACCTTTGCTCAAAGATGCAGATGGTGAAGATGTAGATGAACACTTGTATAGATCCATGATTGGATCATTGATGTATCTAAAAGTGAAAAAGTTGTTGAAGAAGTAGTTAGCGATGCTGCAACAATTACTACTGAAGAGATCACTTTGGCTCAAGTATTGGCTGAATTGAGGAGTGCAAAACCTAAAGCTGTGGTACAAGAGCCAATGCAGTATATAACCACAACAACACCTTCAACAATACCCAAAGCTAAAAGCATTACTTTTAGAGACCCTGGTGAATCTACAACAAGACCAACACCAACATCAATACCTTCAAACATCAAGGATAAAGGCAAAGCTAAGATGATTAAACATGAGAAGCCTTTGAATATGAAAGAACAAATAAGACTTGATGAAGAACTTGCTATCAAGCTACAAGCTAAAGAAGAAGAACAAGCAAGACTTGCAAGAAAGAAGTCTGAGAAAGTTAAAGAAGCCAATATTTCATAGGATAATGTGCAAGCAATGATAGAGGCTGATAGGTTATTGGCTGAAAGATTACAAGCAATAGAGCAAAAAGAATTGGCAGATGAAGAGAAGGCAAGATTATTAGTTGAACTCTTAGAGAAGAGAAAGAAACACTTTACAGCATTAAGAGCTCAAGAAAAGAGGAACAAGCCACCAACTAAAGCACAAAAGAAAAGTACAATGTCAACTTATTTGAAAAACATGGCTAGTTACAAGCAAAGTCAATTAAAGAACAAGTCATTTGCAGAAATTCAGAAGTTATTTGATAAAGCCATGACAAGGGTAAACATGTTTGTTGATAAGGATACTGAGTTGGTGAAAGAGAGCTCAAAGAAAGCTGAAGCAGAGATGGCACAAGAAAGTAGCTTAAAGAGAGCATGTGAAGAGCTAGAACAAGAGAAGGAAAAGAAGCAAAAGATAGATGATGATCAAGAAGAAGCTAAGATGAAAAAGCTTATAATGGTTGTTCCTGATGAAGAGGAAGTAGCAATTGATGTTATACCATTAGCTACTAAACCTCTAAGCATTGTTGATTGGAAGATTTCTAAAGAAGGAAAGATCAGTCTATTTCAAATCATAAGAGCTAATGGAAGTTCAAAAAGGCACTCATCAATGATTCAAATGCTTAGAGATTTTAACAGAGAAGATTTAGAAACTCTATGGATATTAGTGAAAGCTAAGCATGAGAATACAAGGCCAGAAGAAGGCTATGAAAGAGTACTATGGGGTGATCTAAGGACAATGTTTGAGTATAATATAGAAGATACGGTGTGGAGAAATCTATTATGAAACAAAGTGTTGATTTGGAAATTAATTGATTCATGTGGAGTACACTTTGTGAGGTTTCAAGACATGCATCTCTTTATGTTGGTTGAGAAGAGATATCCCCTTACACCAACAACAATTACAGAGATGTTGAACAAGACGCTTCAAACTGATCATCTGAATGAAATGTGTTATTAGCTTCTTAAGCTTATAACAAAACAACTCAAGAATCCTGGAAGTGTTTGAAAGCATCCTCTTGGTGATGGTAAAGACTTTTAATGAAGAAACTTGATGATTTTGAAGATAAATATCAAGTTTATGGGAGGATTGTTGGGATTAAAAGCCTTTTGATGCTGTTTAGAAGTTACTACTGCTAAGTGGAAGTTAAGACTGTTAAGTTAGTGCTGCTGGTACAAAAGTTACTACTGTTGGTGTGAAAGTTACAACTGGTTAAAGATTACAACTGCTGGAAGAGTTTATGCTGACAGATAAAAGATCAAAGACTTATCAGAGAAAAGATAAAGATTGCTTATGTGATAAGAATGAGATATTTTTGTAAAAGATATGTATAAGTTATTTGTTTAGAAGATCATAATAACTTAGGAAAATATTGTAAGCCGGTTAGGACTCCTTGGTGTATAAAAGGAGGTCCTAGGGCATTGAGTTAGATATCTAGAAATCATTTTTTTTATATCAATAAAGCTTCAAGGTTTTGTAAACCCTAACACTATTAAGAGTGTTCGTTTTATATTGATGCTGAAAGTTTGGTAAACTGTTTTGTTATTAATCTTATTTATTACTGTTTCATTGAAATTCTTCTTAGTATCATTGACTAGATTCCGCATAGTCTTTGATATTCACAATCAAAGTTTCTATCATAGTTGTTTTGAATTTATTCAACGCAATTTAGCCTTATACAAGCTAAGCAAGATCTATTCTATTGGGATCAACATATAATATCATTAGCATCAGAATGTCCATCCTCACTATCATGCTCATTATTACCATCTCTATCCTCATCACTACTAGTTTATGTGGTTTCAACAAGCTCAGCATAAACATACATCATCTTATGCTTATGAACATATCCTAAGAAGCTGCTAGTGTTATTTTCACTAACCAAAGGTTTTAACCCAATGTCTAAGCTCTTCAGTGGTATCTTGTAGTATAAATTAATTACATCATCATCCTCAAAACCTAAGCTACACAATACTGCGTTTAAAAGATCAATCTTAAAATCTGCATTATTAGCCATGTCCACACAAGCAAACTCACCATCAACATACTGTTTATTAGGAGAATCAGTGAACCTTCCAACATAATGAAACTTGATTAAAAAGTAGTTCGTATATGTTTTTGTCAACATTGAAAAAATAAACACAACATTACTACATTGCTTATAAAGGAACAATATTTGGAAAAAAAGGAAATAAGGATTTAGGGAAATCACCATAAAGAATCAAATCAAAGGCTTCTCCTTCAGGCCTAATGTACCATTCTTCAATATTATCACCCATGGTAAATTTTTGCCAATTTTGTTGGGAGGTAAGTGGAACGACAAAAGATTTTTAGGGAGGAAAAAATGAAGTTAGGTTTTAAGTGTTTGAGTTGACTTTAACTTCGGGTATTAGTTTATAATTGGTGGGTTAATTAAATAATCCGACCCACTATCTAATATCAAATGGGTAAAAAGTAAAAAAGACCCTTATACCCCCTCGTGAATAAGACGTGATTCTAAAAAGTAATAAAAACTAACTTCGTTAGTGGTCAGGGAGGGTAAGTGCAACAAAGGTTTCTCCACATGAAGGCCGCCTGCAATTTCGCATACCTGGGGACCAATGGTGCAATCTGAGCAAACCACAAGGAGCATATTTGCAATTTACTCCTTTATTAACATGAGAAGATAGTTATTTATGATTTCTTGCTCTGTATTCTTTATATTTTGTTACTTTTTACTTATCAAAATTATATTTTATGTTTTGCTTTTTTCACATAAACAATATTATAAAAATTAAAAAAATGAAAAGTTTAAAAGGGATATTACTTGTACGCTTGGGTCAATAAGGAGGGTAAAAAACTTTTTGGGATCAAATGAGATTCTATTATTGTTTCTTTTGGGGATGGGGGGCTACACGTGGGTTCTCTTAGGGCAAAAAACTTAGCGATATTAGGTAAATGGTGGTGGAGATTTAAGACGAAGGGTGGGGGGTTATGGGTTAGAGTATAAAAAGTGTTCATGAGGCTTGTGGGGGTCTAGAGGGTCTTCACGTGTGGAGGGGTGATGAAGGAGGGAGGGGTTGGACCGATATTATAAAGATTGGTGTGGAGATTGACGGGGTCAGGGTAGATTTCACTCATTCGTGTTTGGGAGTGCTAGGTGGGGGGAGAGATATTAGGTGTTGGGATGATGGATGGGTAGAAAATAAGATACTTCGCGATAGATTTCCTAGATTGTATCATATGGATAGTAGGAAAGAGGGTAGTGTATTAGATAAGGGATATTGAGTAAATAACAGGTGGACTTGGGCGTGGGAATGGAATAGGAATATTAGTGGTAGGGTATCTAGGGAATATGAAGATTTAATCGAGGTATTTTGGAATGTTGTTGTTCCTAACACTTGTAGGGAATGATGGAGGTGTGCGCTCGAGGAATACGGCGAATTCAAGCTCGACACGCTTACGAGTTCGATCGAGGAGAGTATTCTTCAAGTGGATAGTGGCGGCCACGAAGTGCTAAGAAGGTCAACATTTTCGTGTGGAGAGCACGCAAAGGTAGGTTTCTGGTACGTGTGAAACTTGATACAAGAGGCATTAACTTAGACTCGGTTCTTTGTGCATCGTGTAACGATAGTGTAAAGTCATGTGCTCATTGTTTAGTCACTTGTGATTTAGCAATGAGTGCGTGGTCCAAACTATTTTATTGGTGGAAGGTGAGAAGTGTTAACATTTTTACTATTGACGATCTTATAGTGGAAATGTTAGTATTCCTACCTCTCTATCATATATTTGGCAAGCGGTAATTTGGACTTCCGGCTACTTCATTTGGAAGGAGAGAAATACTCGTGTGTTTCGCAATAAAGTATCTAGTGTTATAAGATTTTTCAAGGCATCCAACTCAAAAGCTTTGAATGGATTGTAAGAAGATCAAAGAAATATAAAGCGATAGATTGGCAACAATGGCTTCGAGACCCTCGGAATAGTCATCTATAGTAAATAGTTGGTTTGTTTCGAGTAGATGCAGTAACTCGGGTATGCAAGATGTTCTCTTTGATATTCAACAACACAAGTTTGATCTAGTATTGTGAGCTTCAGATAATGCATTGTGGTCAAGACACCATCTTTTCTTGGCCATGGCATGGACACTTTTAAGGTTTCAATTCTTATGGTTCTTTTATTTAATCAAGTGAGATTGCTTGATAATTTAAAGCAGAAACGAGACGATGCTAGTTTTTGTTGGATTTTATAATCTATTAACCTCTAATTATCACGAGTACGCAACAAAAGACAAATAACACATATAGTATAACGTAATTAACATAGGATCAAGAATTGTGCACCTTTTAGCAGTTAAAAGCAAACGAACAAATTCTTGAATATACGCGCGTGTGTAAATTTAACAAACGCATGAAACCACCAAGATTCAATATATGAATCCTCTATAAGTAACACACGCAATACATTCTTAGCAAACAATTACGTATGTCAGTACTAGTAGTGATAAAGCAAATGATCGCTTCGATTCTTGAACAAGCAACAACGAAAACCCTTCGTGGGTTATGGGATCTAATCATCAAACACCAAACTGGAACCCTAAGGGTTTTTTGGTTCAATCGGTTTACACAAGAGAGAAGGAGAGGGGATTTTAGGGTTATTGATTTTATAGCATTAGTAAATAATGAAGCCCTAAACCTCCTTTTATAGCATCAATAACTTGCCTTGCAAGTTAGGCAATCCCAATTCCTATGGGATTGCTCCAACCGATCGGCTAAGGCTCCAAGAGGGTGTTCCCGAACTTTCCTTTATCTCGTTTTTCATTTAAGTCGTTATAGTTAACATTTAACGACTATTTGCAAATCCCGTTAAATAACTAATTACTTAACGTTCGTTTTAGCTTTATCACTAATTAATATATTACAAATAATATATTAACTTATAATTGTTTTACGTATTAACGCATGCGTCCCCATAGGCTCACGTAATTTCACGGACATATATTATTTTGATATATGTACATATCCCAACAGCTCCCACTTGGACATATCTCAAATCATATAATAACATTGGTAAGCGTCTAGCAACACGCCAATGTTCCCAGGATAACCTGAGTGTAGTTTCGTAAAGTCACAGTTAAATGATTTAAGTATTTACTATCCCTTTGTTTCCGATACCGTGTTAAAAATGGATATGGATCTAAGTCATTCCATTATTTAACGATTCTTTTTCCCGTTTACGTAATTAATCATCCAGACACTTCTAGATAAGTTTTTAGGTGCGCCCATACATACATCTGATTGATCCTACGAGGGGCTCAGTGGTATCATTCTTCAACAGTTAGTTGAAGGAACAAATTCTATATTGAATGCACGTGTCAGTCATATGCTTCATAATCCCTTTAGAAAATAGTCTTTAATAGCTACCTTATTTAGGATAGCTTAAACTATAACAAATTATCCACATATGCAAGACCTACTTGCATCTTAAGTCTAAGGATTATTAAATAAAATCACTTACAAGATTCACTTAATAACGCCGATCCATAAAGTGATAATCTTGTCAGACGAGGAAGTCTAATATTCAAACAGGTGATTATTATGTGAGTTTGGCGAACACATCCTTTAATATTCTAGGAATATTACCAATCACTTAAATTTGTCTTAATTTAACAATATTCTCATATTCTTGATCGACAATGGACTAATTTAGAATAATAGAATTATTCATTGATTTAAAAATGCAAATATAGGACACAATTAATATTAAATGAAAACAAACATACCAAGTACTTTAATTTATTATAAACAAAGATTGTCTTAATATCCCTTATCCAAATACTAAATGGATCAATGCATGATGATCCTAGTTGAAAAATCATGCGTCAAGATACGACGATCGTACTTGTTGACAAGACATAGATTTCATTAAATCCAACTAGCTTTTGATCTTTTGGAATTTTAAGAATACGTATTCCAGGAATTCAATTTGTGAAGTTCTTGAATGTCTATAATGATTGTTTGTTCGTGTGCATACAAGTATCTCGCTGTTGACACACTATATTCCATAAGGTGTGTGACATCAGCAAAACACATGTTGGAGACAATCATCTTTCACAGTTTCAAAAAGCGTAAAACAGTTTTATTCTTTAATGTATAATGCAACTATGCTCTCAATTGAGCACAACTAGTCCACATGGTCATCATCAAAATGAAATTCTACCATGACTAGTATTGAGCGTCATCTCAACTAAACTAGCATCAGTGTATGCAAACAACACCATGCTTTTATCTAAAATCCGTAAACAATGAATATCTTATTAATGATGTTTGGCACCTCATAAACTCCAAGTTCATTGGTTTATTCTAATTGCACAATAAATTGTTGCAATATATATCATTAGATTTTTCATTATAAGGGACAAATCCAAATCTAGGAATGAATTCTCAAATCCAAACATATTCCATTAAAATATTCAATTCAATAGTTATTAAATGACTTTCGATTAGATACCAATGTTGTCTAATCATCTTGCATTCATGCATGATACAACTATTCCTCTACACAATATGATAGAGGTGAGCAGAAAAACCGAAAAAACCGTAACCAAGCCGAAAACAAAAAAAAACAGAACCGAAATAACCGACCGAAACTAGAAACCGATGGTTCGGTTTTTATTTTTCAAAAACCAAAAATTTTTGGTTCGGTTTCGGTTTTCGTCCAAAAAACGAACCGTAAAAACCGAACCGAACCAATTTTATAATAATATATAATTAATATAATATAAATAAATAAATAATAAATTCATTTTATTAAATACATATTTATTTTGTGAGTGAAATTATAATATATATATATATATATATATATATATGTGTGTGTGTGTGTGTGTGTGTGTGTGTGTATATATAGAGTCAGGATCAAACTCCAAGTTTATTAGTTTATTCTAATTGCACAATAAATTCTTACAATATATATCCTTAGATTTTTCATTACTGGGGACAAATCCATAATCTAGGAATGAATTCTCAAATCCAAACATATTCCATTAAAATATTCAATTCAATAGTTATTAAATGACTTTCGATTAGATACCAATGGTGGACCATCATCCTTGCAATTCCATGCATGATACAACTATTCCTCTATACAATATGATAGAGGTGAGCAGAAAAACCAAAAAAAACCGTAACCAAGCCGAAAACAAAAAAAAACAGAACCAAAATAACCGACTGAAACTAGAAACCGATGGTTCGGTTTTTACTTTTTTGAAAATTAAAAATTTTTGGTTCGGTTTCGGTTTTCGTTCGAAAACCGAACCGTAAAAACCAAAAAAACCGAAAACCATATTTTATAATAATATATAATAATAATAATATAAATAAATAATATATTAAATTCATTTTTATTAAATACATCTTTATTTTTGTGTGTGAAATTAAATATATATATAAAAATATATGTATATATATATATACGTATATATATATTTATATATATATATAGATATATATATATATATATATATATATATATATATATATATATATGTGGTGTGTGTGTGGGTGGGGGGGTGGTTGTGTGGTGTGTCGGCTTATTTAATAAGCTGTGATCTCGGGCTTATTTTTCCTAGGTTTTAATTAGTATAATCTATTTTCTGTAATTTTTCTAGAATTTTTATAATTCGTTTAGTATTTTTAAACTTTTATTTTCATTAAAAACTTTAAAAAATCATAAAAAATAGAAAAATAATCAAAAAAATATAAATCTTTTTTAGAAAATTTTCTTTTATCATTTAGAACGTAGGAAAATTAGTTTGACTCTCGTAGGTTTATTTTTGAGCATTTTAGCTTTTAGGGCTCGGTTTTCGATTCCCGTTATTCGTTTTTGTGATTTCTTTCAAATTTTATCGTTAAGTTTTCAAATTTTGCAAATCCCTTTATTTTTACTCATAGAATTAGATTATTAATTCAAATTCTAGGTTAAGGTGCTAATTAGGGTTTATTTTGTCATTTCCGTTTTTCGTCCGTGTGTTTAGTTATTTTACTTGCATTTAATTGTTTTAATTGTTTTTAGTCATAGAAAATCAATCAAAAAGTTGAAAATCATTCATAACATTGTCCAAACTGAATCGAGGGTATCAATTCACATTTCTTTAGGATACGACCCGGTAATCACTTACCGGTTAAACGTATTATATTATATATTTTTGTGTTTAAATTACATTTAATCTTTGTCCTCAAGGATTATTTGTATATTTCTATAAATACTTTGATATATCATATATACGTGAGATTGCTATCGAATCACAGGGTTTATCTCATTTATATCTTTATTGTTTGTAGTTTGAACCTCAGAAGCGAGTGCTGACATACCTTTAACTTTTTTACTTTGCAGAATCATCTTGATCTTCATGCAGTTCTGTAGGCTGGAAGCTTACCTAAGTAAATGGCCAAAAACATTAATTGTTGTTTCTCATACGAGGGGATTTTTGAACACGGCAACACTTTCTTGTTGCAGTATTTTTTGTTGTGTAACTGTATATTTTTATTTGTTAGTAAGCCTGATGCAGATGGATGGACTTTGTACCCAATCTCAGGTACACTTGAATGGATCCATATCCTTTACTTTTGTTTTCTGATAAAAGTCAATTGGAGCACATAGCTCAAATTTAGGGTTGACTCCTGACCTGAACAATAACGTATGTTTAATATAAAAAGAAGTGTATCTTAATTTATGGAAATTTGTTTGTCAGCTCCCGTACAAGTACTTAGCCCCCTACATTTACTGTTGGCGTGGTTCAAAAGGTGAAGCATCAGTCATTAACCTTTTTTCTACATTATTTGTTATCCGTCTTTCAAACATTTTTCACAACTTTTTAATCAATTAGTCACGAGGCGGAGTTGATATACCTGAAGCACTTGGTACGTGCACCCGTTTAAAGATGCTCGACTTATGTGACAATAGTTTTGGACCAAAAGTCAAGGCTGCTTTAATTCAAGGTACATCCCTTTATGTAAATCTCACAGATCTTTACCTTAGTTACTTACATTTAGACTCGATGCAACTGATCTATCTGTGGCCATGCTCACTAATTTGAATATAAATTTATTGGTTTTTATATGACCTGGTCAGTTTAACAAGACCGATCTTTTATATGACGCGGTCGGTTTTTAATGTGTTCTGGTGCATGCATTGTATATATTAAAATTACATGATAAATATATAAGAAGATATACCGATATTGCAGATTTAAAATTTGGTGATGGGTTCTTTAAGAAGAGGTATTGTTCATTACTTGGGTGTGAAAACTCTTCAATCTTTCAAGTGTGAATTGTTATAAAAATGTTTTTTGAGGCGTCATTTTCAATATATCTATGGGTGTAGAAGTGCTGAATTAATCTGTTACTCGTATAAGATTGACAAGGTCAGGTTCACAGGCTTTGTTCACATAACGGTCTCACTGATTGTTTGGTACTCCTTCCATTAATCTGTGAAATGCTTCAAAGTTCCTTTACAGTTGATCAGGTTACTGCACCTCTCTTCTTAATTTTTGTGGAGTCTAAATAATCGTTGTATCATTGATAACATAACTCCTTAGATCGTTGTAAGCTCAAGTTGTTTAGACCTTATATCTAGGATTGACAATAACAATGAAAACAATATGCATAGCGGAATTAAATAAAGAACATTGTTATTGTTAAACAAGGTTTTATTGCCAAACGTTCACTACAAGCCCCAATTCTAGATGATCAATTCTAGAACAGTTAAATTCTAACAGGGTTCAAGGAAACCTTGACACCTTGGGGCTACACCATCTCATCTAGACGTCTACATCTCTATAGTTTGTGTACACACACGTTTTTCACACAGGCTTCTCAAAACTATGACTATGATCTCTTTATCAGGGAGAGATTAAAGACTTTACAAAGGAATCATAATTGTATTAGAAACTAATTAAATCAATTTAACAACTTTCCTAATCTTTATCTTTGACATCTTTGACCAATCGTCATACTTTTAAAGCATATCTCTACAATTCACCATCTTTGTAGGAATTCCTTAATGGACTATTTTTATCCTTTCGTTTTCAATTCTTTTTATTTATTTTTTGGTCACCATCAAATCTAGAATCTCAACAATCTTCCCCTATTTGATGATGACAAAACAAACAATGTTCTTGCACGAACTTCATCATAAAGCCTGATGAAATCAAAGCTTCCCCTAAAGTTGAGATGTAATCATCTCCCTGAATGAAACAAAACTTCCTTTGTAAATTGCATCCCCTTAACTTAAGATCTTCCCCTTAAGTTATACTCTCCATGTCATGTCACCACACATAATATGTTGCAAATCAATAGTTCCGGTTGTACTTTCTTACTTCCGCCTTTTTGGTCATAATCCAATAGTCTATTGCGAAAGAAATATGCAACTGTTGGATCATAAACATCGCTCAAGTGATGCAAGTTATGTTAAACATTTTTGACAATAATCTTCCCTGAAAAGTTAATGTTAACCATCTCCATCTCTTAAATCACTATCTCGAACTATATTAGCTTTTTGTAATGATACACGTGATAAGAAAACTAAGTAACACGAACTTGATGCTGAAGAATACCCAAATTGTGTCATAAGTCTTGCACTAAAAAAAATATGATAAAGAAACTCACACCTTCTACTTCGAGAGTAGAACCTCGAATCTCTTGATAAAACCGCATCTTTAATGAACACTGAGCACAACATCGAAACTCCTTTAAGTGATAGTAAATACCTGTGATTACTCTACAACAACCTCCTTACATCAGGTAAAACTAGATTAATTCCAGCCTATAATTAAAAATTAATAAAAAATATTAATATTTTAATTAATATTTTATTTATTGATTATTCATTAAATTTATTTAATATATCATTTTATATTATATTTAAAAATTTTATTAATTTTTTCTAATACAAAATTTATTCTTTAAATTTATTCTAATATTATTAAGATTAATATTAATGATTTATTATTAATTTCATACTTTAATTATTATACTTATTAATTTCATTTATCAAAATCTTAAATCCTAATTTTTATTATATTTTTATCTTTATAATAATATTAATAAAATTATTCAATATTATATATTTTATTTATTTTATTTATAATTTAATATATAAATTTATTAATTATTTTAAATTATTTAATTATCATTTTATTTTTTATACTTATTTTCTATTTTATTTTAATAATTTTTAAATTAATAATATAAATAACTTTAATAAATAAATCATTTATCTTTTATATGGAAACATATTTTATATTTTATTATTTATTTTTTATTATAAATTCCCAATAAAACCATGAAAGCACAAACAAGTTATCTCCAAGACTAAAAGATATGATAAGAACACGCATCCAAGAATCCCACTTCATCTTCAAATATGCAATAAATAATCCTCTTCGTAATCAATTAATCCAAGAAATCCAAAAATGAGCATTTTAAACAATTAAACCAAAATTAATCCGTTAACTTCCCCTTAAACGAAGCATTTTGATCAATCCGAGATCCAAAACTGTGTGTTTTCTTTTCTACCTTCAAGTATTGTTCTGTCCGAGATCTTTTTGTCAACCAAGAAGCAAAAATATGTATTATCCGATATCGAATAAAACAAGCATAAAACATTTTCTCGTACGCCACTAGCATGTAAACTTCTTTCCCGCGGACAAGAAAGCAGTACTAATTCTTGTTACCACTGTTCTTAAAACTAACATTATAAACAATCACGCAGCAGCATTAATAATTAGGGCAGTACTAACCTTCTTTTGTGCCCAAATAGTAGTAATATCATTAGACAGTAGAAACGAGTAAATAGCCACAGCTTAATTTTCTTTTGATACTCTCGAACAACATTTAAAATTTTGAGCCCAACGGTTCTAATGTTTTTCTCATTACTTACTAAACTACTGCCATTAGAACCTTCATAAGATACATGTTACCCAAACTGTAACCAAGATAACCAATCACACACATGCCTGCTTCTTATGCAATCATCCATTATAGATGAACAAAGAAAACAAAGATCGTAATATACGTCAAACCAATCGACGAGCCAGACCATGGTATTAGGTTTCGCATAAAAACCCATAAAAAGGATGATGATACAAAAAATGTATAAATGACGAGGTTAAGATCCATCATCCATAAATTCAACTACACCAAGAAACCCTTAATAAGTAAACAATGATTGAACAATTCTATTGCATACCAATTAAGGTAGATAGGACAATTATAAATATTGCTATATCCATTTAACACCAAAACCCCATAAAACTTTAACCACAAATCAATTTCTTGAAAATTAGGTTTTTAGGGTTTCTTCAAAAATCTTATAGATCCTAAATCAAGAGTCCCCATGGCTCTGATACCAATTATGGAGTCTAAATAATCGTTGTATCGTTGATAACATAACTCCTTAGATCGTTGTAAGCTCAGGTTGTTTAGACCTTATATCTAGGATTGACAATAACAATGAAAACAATATGCATAGCGGAATTAAATAAAGAACATTGTTATTGTTAAACAAGGTTTTATTGCCAAACGTTCACTACAAGCCCTAATTTCTAGATGATCAATTCCGTGAACTGTTAAATTCCTAAACCAGGGGTTTCAAGGAAACCTGTCACCTGGGCTACACACTTCTCCAACTCTAGACGTCTACATCATCTATAAGTGTGTGTACACATAACGTTTTTCCACACAAGGATATTCAAAACTTATGTGTCTATGATCTCTTTATATAGGGAGAGATCAAGACTTACAAAGGAATCATTAATGTATTAGGAAACTAATTAAATCTAATTAAAACTTTCCTAATCTTTATCTTTGACATCTTTGACCAAATCTTCATATCTTTTAAGCATATCTTCTGTTCACATAACGGTCTCACTGATTGTTTGGTACTCCTTCCATTAATCTGTGAAATGCTTCAAAGTTCCTTTACAGTTGATCAGGTTACTACACCTCTCTTCTCAATTTTTGGTTCCCATTTTTTGTTATCATGCTTCTATGCTTGTACGTTTAGATAAAGAACTGCATCTGCTGTGAATAGTATAAATATGCTGCTTAACATCTCAGGTCTTAAAGAATCATTGAACTGGATATGTCTTAGCATTTTTATTATAACATTCATTAAAGCATAAAGGACTGTTATTTATTGTTATTACAGTATTATATCTGAAATATTTGTTAAACTGACAAAACAAATTTCCTAAACCATGTACCAGCTTAATCTTTTCAATTTCATTGACGAGCCAACATTTGATATATGGTTTATCAAAGATAGCGTGAATGCTATTCATCTTAATATCCAAAAGAAACTAAAGTGGGACTATATTGTGCCCTTGGTGGCCTAGCCAGATATATGACCCTTCTGATGCTTGAGATCATCCAGCTACTTTGAAACGCAAAGAGCGTCTACTGGTGGCTTATTTTGGAGATGGGTCTTTTTCTTGGTGTTCACCATCTCAGCTTAAACCTTTTATGGACAACTTTCAAGAAAATTCAGTTCAGAGTGACTCAATGAAATTTGTGAACGTTGTCCAGAAGGCTCTGGAACAAGTTAGTAAGCTTGTGCAAGCGGAATTGATGTGTATATGTCAAAACGTTGATGAGGTTGAGAATGTGTGTCATGGGAATAGTGGGATTAAGGATGGAGGATCTGTTCCCAAAGGGAACGCAATCAGGGTTTTGATGGATCGAATTGTTCCAGTCGAACTTCTTTCAAATTTTCAAGCTTTTTATAGGCAAAAAGGTGGTTACGTGTCGGTAGAATATCAGAATCCGAAGTATATTGAAGGTCTTGAAGACGAGAATATAAGTGAGAATGTTACTGATTATGTTATGAATGGACCTTTAGAAAATAAGTTGAATCAGAAAAGGAAGCAGAAGAGTGTGGCAGAATTGCTAGGCGTTGATGAGCCTAAAGTTAAGAAAGCAAAGTCATCATTGGGAATTAAGAGGGAGAGGAAAAGGAAGCCTTTAATGGTGTTGGTGCCACCTGAAAGTGATCATGAAAGTGGTGATGGTGTTGATCTTGAAAATGGTGGTGGTGTGGACGAATACATGGTGTCTCCACACCAAAGGAAGAAGAGCAAGTACCTTTTACCACCTTACTACAGTCCTGTCATAGATGGTAAACTTTCAGGTTTGGGTTCATTCAAAGAACCAAAAAGTGAAGGTGAGAAATTACTTAAAATTGCTGCTAAACAGCCTGAGGATTCATTGACCAAGAGCAGTGGGAAAAGATCTTGCCAAAAGAAATATCAACAAGAACATAAGAAGACGATTGATGCTGATGTAGATGTGGAGAATGTTTATAATGGGTTGTTACGTGCAGCACTTGATCCTGCAGGTTTTGCAGAAAAATACCTCCCATCGATGACTGACTTCATTTCATCCTTTAGGGGATCCATCTTTGAAGAAGGGTCCAAGTCCAACGACCAGACTGATGGAGTGAAGGATACTACTGTGAAAGATGTTATTGTGACTACTCTTGTCATAAAGTTCCCACCTGAAGTCGCTTTACCAATCAAGGTTGAACTCTCAAAAATGTATAAGAAGTTTGGGGACTTGATGAAGAAGGAATCACATATTGATGGGTACAGTGCTTTTGTTGTGTTTGGTAACCTTACGGATGTAGAAGCAGCTCTTGCTATGTCGCTGGAGAAGAAGCCGTTTCAGGACGTGATGTATCATCTTATCTCTGAAGAAGGACCTGTTCTGTGTGTTAAAAAGGGTTCACGAAAGTCAGTTGCTGGAGACACATCGGAATCACGAAAGTCAGTTGCTGGAGACACATCGGACCTTGTGTTCATTAAGCAGAAGCTAGAGGCAATGAGCGAAACAATGAAGAAGTGTGAAGCAAATGAAATGAGTGCAGAGGTAAAGGAAAGTTTGGAAAGAGGGATCAAAGAGGTTCCTGAGAAGGTTGGTAAAATGAAGGCGAACTCAGTTTGGTTTCTTTTTGGTAGTAGTAAACTGGTATTTAGGTTTTGAGATGATTAGAGATGTGATGGATGAAAATAGATACAGTTGTGTTTTATTTCCTCTTATCGAATTAACATTCATTTTTTGTTCCTTATTCACTCTTTAAATATTTTACGATGTTCGTATTCACAGACATGCATTTATTTACTGAAAACAGGTCTGCTTCAGGGTCTTTTTCCACTTTAAACTGCTAATTTGGCCCCAGATGTTGGATTTTTGGTCCATTCTTTACAAATTTGAACTGCAGTGTGGAACCGAACACTAGCACAAGGAAGTCTTGCGTAAATCTATTGTTGCAGAGCCGAAATTCGGCGAGAAGTGGCAGGCGATATCAAAGGCAGTAGAGAATTCGCATCAGCCAATAGAAGCCATCTTGAAGAAATCTATAGTTGCCGTTGTTCAGGAAGAAAAAGATGAGCAATCCCTATTCTGACTTTTTAGATAGTTATACATATGATATGTTGACTTTATTGCTGGAAACATAATTCTTCTTTCTACTTCGGAGATTGTTATTTTGTTAGAGGAGCGATAAACATTTATTTTCGAATAATTTTGACTATGTTGCATACATTATGCCTACTGGAACACTAGCCATATTAGATTGTGTTCCAGATGTCTAGAAAATGTGTGCGAACAATTTTGATGGGCTACAAGGTGATGGTAGTTTCCTTAGAGAGTACTTTTGTGGAATATATGTTTTTATGCATAGTTGATACATACTATAATATAGTATTATTTTTAGTTGTTACTGATTTTTAAGAGATTAAAGCCTTGATGCGATTAGAAATATAGGCAACTTTGTCACAAATAAAACGGTCTTTATTTTGAACTTTTGAGCGTTAGCAATAAATTTCTATCAAGTAACTAACTAACTATGGATATTCATCAATATGCAATCTGTATATGTTAAAAGTATATATAACCTCCCCTATACAAGCCACTTAATGAATCGCATTCTATAGATTCATGTAATGCAGTTCTAATATCGCTCACCTCAATCCGTAATTAGAGATGAGACTTGCTGTTTAATCATATCGTGTATGCATGAATAAAATGGCTATAAAGTTTACACTACACAGTTTGTTTGGCTATGTTTTACATTATACACATAATATTTTCTTCACCTAGAACGGCAGGGTGGTCTTTTTGGATTTGTTCGATTGAGACTAAAAAGAATGGAATGTGGTGATTGTGTTTGCAGAAGGTCCAACAATGCAGTTCAGGAATATTTTTCTGAATATGTCAATGCAACTTATAAGAACCCCCTCCCCTCTGGAGACAGAGGTTAAGGGTTGGCTCTTTTCCCTGCGACAGGAAGTCCTTTTAACCTTTTGAAACGAAGAATCAAGTAATTTACTTGCATAACAAAATATTCAGAGTAATAAATTAAATACACACTAGAGTAGATGTAGCAATGTCGACTGAATTCCTTATTTTGGGTTAATTTGTGTTATTTTTTATCTCTAACGGGTCAGTTGGATACAACCATCGTACCAAACAACAATCTTTTCAGCTAAAATGATAATGAGAGAATTCGAAAGTAATGGAACATGTTATTGACCCGTTACGCAACCCGTATGACCCATACATTTTTGCCACATGTAAACTAAATACCCTACAAGCCAATTCTGACTCGTTTTCTATATAATCTGCAGGTTACTTTCATCTTTATTTGGTATGCTATAGTTTAGTTTCATCATATAAGATTTCAAAAATTCAATAAGCTTAGTCAACACTACCTTAATATTGTTATCGGGCTAGAAAGATATTAGAATTTAAGTTATGTCTAACGTAAATGAAAAACATTGTGTGAGGCCAAACGTGAGGGCATTCAACACTAAGCGGCTCGATAATATTCTCAATAACTTGAACATTTTAAGCTTTTTTTCTCTTACCGAATAAAATAGACGCTTACTATTTTCCCGTTTGCACTCATTTAGCTTGCTCAAATTTGTGTGGTATTAACTCCAATGAGTGGTATTTTAACAATCTGATTTTAATCCATTAGTTTTAAAATAAGTAAAGCTTAATGTATGTTCAAAAAAAGTAAAGCTTAATGTTTAGTTTGATTTGAGATAATTGGTCGGTAGTAATAATGTATATTCTTGTGAGATAACACATGCATAAACCAAAGGCTCAATTCACCAAAAGGGACCTACTAATGGGATCAAATGAAAAATGTACAATACGTGCAACTTTAAAGAGTCCCTCCACCGCGTAATCACAATCCAAGATACAAATACAAGTTTAGATTAGCTTTGAAACCGTATGCTATTATGCAATTTGTAGGATCCCGATCTACACTTTCACTTCATATAACACAACACGGATCGAACCAAGAACTAGAAAAGAGATTATGGTTTAGAGAAAAAAAAGAAATTTTATGGTTTTTAAGAGAGAGATCAAAGAAAGAGAGATAGAAAATGAGAAGAAAAAAGAGAAAAAAAAGATATTTTTAGAAATAATAATTTAAGAATAATGAGAAAGAGAATGAAAGATAAGTAAATTTCCAAATTGAAAAAAATGTATCCCTATTTATATATACCCTACACATTTAAATGTGTAGACCCCCCGTGCCGGGAATTTAAATTTCAACTAGGACCCTATCCGGGCTCGGGTTTTTTTGCTTGGGAATTAAAACCCCGAAAACTTATCCCAAATAGATTTAGTTTTCAACTATCGAGCCCCGATTCCCCCCCTTGATAATATTCTATTGAAACAGAACATTTAACCTAAATTTAATTTGACCCGAGACCCAAAAAATACATAATAACGAAACCCTTCAGTTCCCGACACAAATATTTTGAGGCTAACAATCTCCCCCCCCCCCCCCCGAAGTGGTTCAAATGAATGTAAAACACCCCCACCCATCAAGAATAATGGGAGATTTGCTAGGTGTGGGGGGTGGGCTTTTTTGGTCCGTTAAGGCTCAAGTGTTTCACCCCTTGGTCTTTCTCCTCTCCTTGTTCGCCTTTTTTGTATGTAAAACTGCCTGTTGTTTCCATCATTCTTTGCGATCATTTGAACCAAGTTTGAGCCCCTTTGTCCATAGTCCTAATGTCCGTCCCCATTGCCCATACTGCCGATCTGTGTCTTTTTTTGACCCAACTAAAGGCCGCTCAATTCCTTTTATTTTTTGGATTAAAATCTTGAAAAAAAAAGCCCTTTAAATCAATAGGTTAAGCGGAAGCGTGCTATGTCCCCCTTTAAAAATCTTTGAGCGTTTCTTTGGAATAATCAAACCTTTGTCGAAAGATTATTAACATGTGGTAAATTGGAAATCGTACCCTTTAGTGAGGTTTGATTTGGGAACAAAACCGACACCACTGGTGTTATTTAAAAAAAACCCTCCATGTTTTAATAAGATTAGTGATAAATTCAAGATAATAGAATTTGAAAAAAAAATCAAATTCGACGTGGAATACTTGTAAAAGAAAGCGTTTTGTAACACATCTGGGGAAGTTTTAAATTTTTAAAATCTTTTTTAATATCAAATTCTCAACCCGACAATTATTTTCCATTTTACTGGGAAAACCAAAATTCCGATATCCATGTTTGCCCCCCCCAAGTTTGATTCCAATATAGTAAATCTCGCAAGTCCCCCACCTGACCAAGGAGCTTGTTTTGTTGATGGCTTGGCAACAAGCCCAGGAAATTTTCCATCTTCATGTGAATAACATTAGTAAAACAACTCCTGGAATGATCCCCTGCTGGCAAATATCAACAATTGAATATTGACGATTTAAAGGACCGTCATGATAACAGCTTTGTTGAACCTGATGGAAAGATCAACACCCAAGATGGTTAATGGAAAAAATTGGGAATGGTCCCCTAAACGAAGGGATTATTTGAATTGATCCCCCCCTACCTTGGCCTCTAGAACTTCGCATTAGTGCCATTTTTTGGTATATCAGATAAAACTACGCGGGAGGCTTGGGAGGCAAATTTGAGCACACCCTAAATCCCCCCAATATTACCAAACAAATCCTCGGAAGGTGAGGAAAAATTGTCAATATAAGTAACCATGTTGGTACCTTCCGTGGGACCAAATTGAAAGTGCAAAGTATCTTAAAAGAGAAACTGACCCTGAAAATGGCTTGGGAAAGGTTGTTAGGGGGGTGCCCAAATTGCAATACACCTGGGACCCAATGAAAGTCATTTTCAATTGGTCAGGCAAACTCCAACTTGGGTGAAATCCTAATGGGACAGTGCCACACAATAATAAAGTTTTATTTTGACCCGGGTTTTTTTTACCCTCCCTTGCTAATTCTTCCCTTTATTTCCATTCCTGCCTTAAAAATGTTGAGTGGATGGCCCCCTTATATTCTTTAAGACCTATAATATCCCCATACAATTAAATCCCCTTTTTTTCCATTCTTCCCAACACCGCCCCTTCAATGCCTACCAGTACGTCCCAATTACTAAACAACCCTTGTTTTGTGGAAAATAGTTTTAAGGTGGTTAATCTTCAATCATAGTTCCGGATTATATCCCCATAATAACAATTCCAATTCCCATTCCAGACCATAACCTAGAGGAAAACCTTGCCTATTTTACTAATCTTTCTGGAATTAATCCTTGGGTGGGGTAAAAGAATCCACCCATCCGGTTTTTCCAGGTTTATAATCCCATAGGAATTTGATTCCTAAAACCTAAACCACCAATTTATGACTTATCCAGATTCCGTTCGGTGAAAAATTTAATGAAATATGTTTAGTTGGTGGTAATCAGGATCGAAACCAAACAACAAAACCTATTTCCCCCCCACCCCCTATCATGACACAAATTGAGTCCCCAAATTAAAGATCATATATTAAAATATATTTTTTCTTCCCTAAGATTGTTTAAATAAATTAAAAACGACTTAGTATTATTTATTAAAAATACCTTGTGAATAAAAAATAATTTTCTAGGAAAAAATTCCCCGTGGAAAGAAATAAATAAATTAAACAGCATGAAAGTTTTATTTTGGAAAACATTTATTTGAATAATGTATTTTGGAATATCAATCAAGAAGGTAGGTCCCCCTCAGCCCGTTTTGTTTGAAATGAATACCAAGGAACCCATTTAAAAACGTATGTTTTATTTTCCTATTTATTCGAAAAAAAACACCCCTTCAACCCCCTCACAAGAAATAAAATGATCCAAACATGGAAATAAATTGTTGATCATTTTTGAAAAAAAAACATTGTTGAGGGAATGGAGTTGGTTTGAAAACACATGAACAATATTTGAAAAAGAGATAAATTTGAGTTGTACCCCCACCCATCAGAGAAATACTTGGAAAAATTTGGTGTTTCAACTTTTTGTTTTTTTTGAAGAAACCAGATGGTATAAGAGGGACTTATTCTCCTCCTTTCTAATGGATAAAGGGTAAAACTTAAAGAACTGAAAACGTACAAACTAATCCCCCCCCTTTTTTTTCTTGAAGCCCTATAAAAAAAAAAAAAACCTATTGAAAGACCCTATGTCAAGAAACAACTCAAGAACACCGAGAAAACCGTTAAAATTTCCCTCATTGGTAAAAGGAATAAGTTAAAATAAAACCCCTTCCAATTAAATTTGAAGTTCCCCCGGTGTGTAAAATGTAACTTTAGAACATTTTTGTCACAAAAAGCCCCCATTTAGAAAAAAATATAAAGAAATTTGACAATGGTATTGGAAACTAATTTTGCCAATCCTCTCGCTTTCCGAACTTCATTACACACCCTCGTTGTCAATGTTTAACTCGTACATTATTCTAAGAAACGTAAAAAATGTATATATTTGCACATAAGCCATTTAGAAAATTAGAAATGACATGTTTTGAAACTATTTGAAAACTCTCGCTCGAACTTCATTTACACACCCGTGTCAATGTTAATCGACATTTCTAAGCACGTAAATGTTATCGATTCCAAGAGACATGTCGAGAAGATTCTTTTTGGAAATTTTCTATTTTTCAGATTTTGTATTTGTATATATATACCTGTTGTCCTCAGCATTGCTATGTGAAGGTGGAATAGTAATTCCAACTCTTGTCGTGATGTAGTTGTCTTGACTGCTAGAGGAACAACTTTTGGAACCAGCTTTGAACTTGACTGTTCATTGCTGTGGTCTTGAATTCTGAGTTCTGAACGGTTATGATCAGAAGTCATTTGATGAAGAACGAGGCCTGAACTGATGTGAACAGACATCATTGCCATGAAGACCGAGGCTTGATCTGCTGCGATCAAACGTCTTTTGAACATTGAGGAACGGGGCCTGAAGTGTTATTTTCAGCAGACACCATTTATCGTTGACGACCGAGGCTTGAACTGCTTTGTTCAAACGTCATTATGAAGATTTCATCTTTTGTGAAACCATTCTGGCACTGGTTTCTTAGATATCAAAAATTTTAGCAACCACACTCTGAGATTTTCCTGCTTTTCATTGTATAGTGCATCTGCATTTATGTCAATTCGTTGTTGCTTTTGACCATTGAATGACGTACCTGCACTTAAACCCAGAGTTTGTTTGCATGCATGAATATGAGGGATATCTACTATTGAACCATGCGCGGGTTCACTGTCAACCTTGCCCGTGCAAGAGTTGAGTAACTTTCCTGTGGGAATCCACCTAAGACGAACATTACTAAAGATTCTACCCGTTGGTTTCCACCTAAGACAAGATCTAGGATTCATTGTTTTCTCAGGGACAGTGGTAGTCTTTTTGTTTGAGAACCTATGTCCTGTGGGGATCTGTCTTTCTGGTTTCTTAGATGCACTTGACTTTTCTACGGGCATATATCTCTTTGTTGTCTTATGGGATTTTGCATCCTTATTCTGTGCAGAGGCACGAGGATTTAACCTTGAGAGGTATTCTAAGACGCATTCATCATGATTTGCACTGTAAAGGCACTTTTTGCATGTAGGACATTGCAATTCATTGAACTTCAAGAAAGGCTTTTGTTTCCTATGTTCTCCTAAGTGAACATCTTTGTTTGAAACCCGACTACTCATTGATGCTTGCCAATTCCTAGGTTTTGGTTTGCAACCATTAGCAGTGTTGGGTAATCTAGCAGGATCAATCATACTAGGTTTTCCATTCACTTCTTTGTCTTTCTGAAGTTGTGCACTTTTCTTAGCTTTCTCTAGGTAGTAGTTATGAACCATGTCATTTGAGCCTACTTTTTCCCTTGGTGACTGATGTGACACATGCTTTGGGCAATTCCTAGAGGGGCCAGGTGCAATCACATTGGTGTTTCGAACTGCTTGTTTTCTAATCTGAGGCAAATTCTGTTGAGTGACTTGTTTAAACAAACCATCCGACACATTAGTTTTATTAACCGACTGTTTCGTTTGAAAACTTCTCATTTCAGGAGAATTTGAAAAAGGAGTCGGTTTTCCTAAAACTGATGGTTTTGGAATTCGTTGAGCATTTGGTTGTCGAACAACAGATGGTTTATCAAACTGAGTTTCCACAGACTTTCCCTTGCAGTTCTCGATGAGTTTCTTTAACTCACTTATGGCTATGTTCTTGTCTTGCATTTGAGCTTTCAAATCTTGTATTTCATGATATTGTTCACGTTCTTTTCGAAATACATTTGAAGCCTTTTCTTTGCAAACTGTGTTGTTTTTCATCTGTTCTTTACAATGTTGTAAAGAAAGTTCAAGAGAAATCGAGTGTTTTTCAAGTTTAGCAAAACTCTTTAAAAGCTTATTATGAACTTCGTTGTTAACAGATTCAGTTTGTTTCGACAGCTTTTGTGCAAGACATTTCCATTCTTTGCACCTTCGTGGGTAGATTAAGCATTGTATCCTGTTGAGCTATTTAATCAGAGTGAGAATGCAATTATGAACATTATAACATCTTGGTCAACACTCTTCCGCGTGAGTAGAGCATATTGTTTGAAAAATTAGCTTTTCAGATTCAAGTGCGTCAATTCTCTTTTCAAGGGGATTTTACGTACTCTAAATAGTCATGATTTTCTGTTTTTAGTTCTTGAACAAAACCAATGTCTGCCTGTAAGTTGTTTGAAAGAGGCATTATTAAGGTTTTGTATCAAAAACTTCCATATTCTTAGAGTTGGGTTAGGAATGCACTATTAGTATGATTAGGACCAAGCTTGTTCAACAAATTGTTTAAAATGATTGAAGTTGGTTTGTTATTTGTTATAAACTTGTTATTTTATAAATAGATTTAGAAACGGGTAGAATGAACACATTTTTTCGAATGTTTGTTTTGTTTCTGTTTAAACGGTTTTTTCACATTGTATTCCTAACTTCTTTAGGCGCGTCCAATGATCAAGATAGGTTTTGGATGGTGGTTTGATAAAGTTTCATAAAGAATGTTATGATATGTGTAATAATTTGGTTTCACTTTGTATTTATCCAATCTTGCATCTTGCTCTCTTTTTCAAGAGTCACTGCTCATCCATTGGGCAAAATTGTTTGCAGGATCAGGAAGTTATATGGGATCTCATACAACGGGGCTTTTCTGATGAGCTCTCTTGAGGTTTTTTGGATTAGTAAAGGTTGATACTACCATTATACCGTTCGCATTTGGGTGCTAACCATGTGAATGGTCTGAATTGGACTGATTTTGCGTTTATAAAGAATTTTTCATTTAATAACTTTATATTGTTTGTCCATTTCAATCTATAGTGTCAATGTTTTTCCTTCTCTTTAACCTGTTAAATCCGAATTAACTTACTTTTCTCTTTGATTGACCTTCAAAATTGTGACCTAGTTACAGAATCTTTTAGACTAGCTCATGTGTTTTCTTGATTGACACTAAAATTTCTGGTTTTAGTTTTAAACCATCTTGTATGGTCAATGTAATTAAGAGCTAATAGTCTAGGTTTCATTTACTTTGTTTTGAAGTATTTTATAATCACGCGTTCGGTCTGTAAGGGACGTTGTATTCTCAAGCTCAGATCTGTTTGGTCTGAAGTGCAAATCAGACAATATCCCGATGATAGTAGCCTCCCTAAGCCCTACTAGTTCATATAGGTTAGTTTGATCCTTCCAGTTCTTGAGGCATTGACTGCGTTTGCCTTTCTTTAATTGTTTAATTCTGTTTTGTTCTTCCTCAGTATCATGAGTTAAATTTGCAATTAAATTAGCAAGCGCATCACGCTCATTGCACACTTCTGCAGCATGTTTCTCAGAATGTTGTCTTTCATTTGCAAACACATTCTTTTCATCATTGTTTTGTACCTGTTCCAATGGCGTATCAGTACGAACATTGATTCTGAGTAAGACTTCATGCATCTCTGCCATGAAACGTAATGTGCTTCCAATTCTGCTTATCTCGATTCTTAATCTGATTAAATCCCATGCTTGTTACATCTCATGAACTGTAACCGATGTTTGAAGACTCTTGTACCTTGCACTGGTGAATCTGACAACGGTCTTTCATTTCAACTTTTGCAAGTCATCTTAAGCTCTTGCTCATGACCTTGCTCTCTTCTATTATACATTGCTCATGGAGATCATGTTCTGGATGATGGTTTCTTGAATGTTTGAGCGTGTCATTTTAGTGTAATCTTGAAGTTTTCTTTTACTTCTGCATCTGATGTAAAAACGATCCTTGAATAAAATATCACTGGAGTAGGCTTATAACATAGTAGAGTTATGAATCTTTCAATCTGTACTTTGATCACACTTAGAGCGATTTGGAATTCACATCTCGTGAAAGTGTTTCTGCATTGAGAATGTGTTTCTAAGTTAATCATGTGTTAGATAACTGAAAACTTGAAGGTTCTGACACTATCACCAAAGAGTTTGTGCAAAAGGATTGTTGATACACTATTACAACCAGAGATAGTTGTCTTTCGAGAAGTTGAGGGGTTGATTTAAGTGTATTTAATTTGTTACATGGAGTTTTCTTTGAAAATCTTTGCTTGCTTGCAGTTTCTGTATCTCTGGTTCCTTAAAACTGAACCCGAAGTTGAAGTTAACCTTGTTCCATTTTATCGTGAATTTTGTAGTGTGAAAAATTGTTGGATCTTAGTGGATGTGATGTGATTGAGGTTTGGTTGTGTAAGAACAGTCTCGTTTCAGGGATTGTACAAGTCTATGATGAAATGATAAATGAATTAAGGATTTTATAAAATCATAGAAACAGTGAATGATTTGCTTCGGATCAGCGGCCAATGATTTAATTGTATATAAACAGTTAATTTTCTGGCTAGGTGTTTCAGAGATCGTTTAAATAGGTCACCAACTTGAAAGGGCTAAAATTTACAGTGGGACATGAGCTAGAACAAAAACAAGTCTAACACAAATTCCAAAAAAATGGAAAAAAATGTAATAAACTATAGTAAACGAGGGTTTTGGCCTCGAAAAACGTACCAGCTAAGGGGAATATAAGTTAATCCGTCTCGTTTTTCTCTGCGGTTTTGAGGGTACGGGCTGAAGGACTTACGGGATCAAAAGTCTGGATGTTTTACTGAAACCCTTTCTAACACACAAGATTTCTAGACAAAACGCAGTGCTATCTTTAACCAAAACGCAGTGACTTTTGAAGTCCAAGTAATGTCAAATGATTTCTCGAAATTTGGGCAGCATAATGTTTAGATTCAGTATATAAAAGTCTTCTTGTACTAAAACTGTAGTAGCAAAGCTACCAAAAAACCAAATAAAAATTCAAATAACGCCAAGAAAAAAAAAATTCAAAAACGCAAGACATCAATAAACGCAAGGGAAAAAAAATCAAACGCCAAAAAAATAAAAATCAAAAAGCTAACAATAAATCAAAACGCAACTCACATAACAATCACAAGCAACTAAAAAATAATAGTCAAAAACGCAACATAAAAAAATCAAAACGCAACTAAAAAAAATAAAAGTCAAAGCACAAAAAAATCAAAAACAAACTAAAAAATAAAAGTCCAAAACGCCTAACAAAAAAAAACAAACCGCCAACTAAATAAAATCAAAACGCAACAAGAAAAAATCAAAATGCAACAAGAAAAAGTCAATCGCAACAAGTAATTTTCCTTTTTGACTAAAACGCCAAACTAGAAAAATACGACTTTTTCACAAAAATAGCCTTATAATCACCTTTTTGACCTGTTAACTTGATTTCTGTGCAAAATTAGCTATTATGCCTAGGAAATTGCTTAATAACATAAACATATCACACATCTAGCACAAAATTCGGGTTTGATTTATTTTCGATGGACTTCTTTTGACCACGCATTTTGATTTGGTTGAACCACACGAATCAACCACGAATCCACACTAGACTTCTCGATGCCAAGTGTAGGATCGTTAACACTTCCTAACACACAATCACGATTCTCGAAAATCGAACTAGAATTGAGACAAGAGATGATGAGTTTGTTTTAGAGTGAGAAAGATGAGATAGAAATGAGAGAAACAGAGAAATGATATTTTCTTAGATATTTTGGAACAACTAACTGTTCCAAGCTGGTAAAAAAGTTTCACTTTTATAACCCAGACACTTTAAAAGGGAACGAGAGTCCGTTGTAGCGGGGGGGGGGGATATTTAACTTGGACCCGGGCTCGGTTTTGATTGGGATTCAATACCAAACCACACTATACATTTTTTGATTTATCTATCGAGCCTGATTCCCGATATTATCCTATTACAAAATTAACTAATTAAAGACCGAAGCTCCATCGTAGAGTGACCGAACTTCCTTGTTCGACTCAATAAATTGAGGCTAACAATATCCACCGTCATTATCATCATGATAACTAGACAATTATCACCAATCAACACTCTCATACCTCATAATTAACCTACGCCACATTGTTACTATTCTATAAACACATCGATAACATATCAATTTACTTTAAATCTACAACTAATCATATGATCGACATCATCAACTTCATAACCCTATTAACATAATCTCTTTAATAAATCTACCACAAACCTATTAATACAATCACAAAACCACCTAATGGCTAATTCTATCACTTTCTAAAACCCATCAACACCTTTTCTTTTCAATAAATCTATCAAAATTGTCACCACCCATTCCACCACCAACATAATCAACATTATCATTCTACCACCACCACTACAACCCATAACTCCAGCCATACCATCATCACTAAAAATAAACACAAGAGACACGACCACTATACTATTGGAACATTACATGTTTGTAGAATACGTAGAGGGAGTGAATATATTTCCGTTTAAAAACTTAAATATTTTGTATCAAATAACCGATTAAGTGTGATGCAATATGGAAAGTGCCAATAGTAGTTCTACAACAACTATATATAATAGAGCATGTCACAAATATAAATACCATATAAGCAACAAGTCACGACGCAAACTTGATCAACACAACAAACCACACAAGCATAAGCATGATGCAAATGTAAGTGTAAAGTGCTAAATGAAAATATAAACGTAACGCGATAAGTAAAAGAGAGCGCAAACCTGACATGATGATTTATAGTGATTCGGTCATGAAGCTCCTTGATGTGCTTCGTTGTGTATAGGTAAATTAATTATCAAGTTTTACATTTATATTTAGCCGAATTACCTATTAACAAACACTAACGAGCAATGTACCTGATTAGTTGTAGGTTCGTTGGTAAGTAGAGTGTCGATCACTAAGAGCGAGAGCGTTAATTCCAAGTTCTATTAGTATTTTAGTTATCTACGTTAGTTCTAATCTATGTTAATTCTAGGTTAGTCCTAGTTCTAACGCAAAGGGGGTTTTCAGTCTGAGAGACTAGCACGGGTTTTAAGAGATTTAAGCAAGTGAGAACAATTAACACACGCAAGCAGATAATCAGAAGATGAAGAAGTAGTCAAGCCTATTATAAGGAAATCGTATTAACCATATTTATTCAAATAAAACACTGGTTTGTTTATTAGTGCAATGATTGTCTTATTGTTGTTGATATATCATTCCTAGATTTAGGCGGTACTTCTTCTTAAAACCTAGACATGCTAATTCCGTCACAATTAAACACATCCGCATAAAGCATTTGGTACTGATTATAATCTATCTTAGGATATTAATAATGGTGATCTTATTAAACCCTACCTTAATGAGACTTTACTAACATACCGCTTAACGGCTCTTTATATACTAGTAGTCCACTGTCCGGGTCTTTACTAATGGAATCAAAACATTATTTGTTGATCCCAGGTCACCTGCTAGTCTAACTTGTTCACTAAACCAATGGAAAAGATAAGTCAATATTTGTGATCATATGATTCTAGATATATAAATCGCAGATATGGAGAGCTATCCTGACATCTAGCTAACTCTATATTTTGTATTTCTAGATCCAGTTGAATGATAGGTCGCATACTTAAGCACTTAAACAAGTATAAATTGATAAACATAATCAACACCCAACAAATAAGAATGCAATCGATTTAAACAAACCAAACATTAATTTATCATAAACATGGCTAATACCCAAAGGTATTAGCCAATAACCATTGTAATGAATACAAACATAATAAACGAACAACCAAGGTAACCTAACCGAATTAAACGAATAATATCAAAAATCGAATGATTATTAAAGTATAGATGATTACAAGGTATTCCCTATGAATTAAAGTACTTTGCTTGACCTTCTTGGCTTCTTTTCCCTTTTTGAAAATTAACTTTTGTGGTTAAGGATTCGTCACTGCTTTTCTACTCTCCTAAAACTCGTTTTTAGGGTTTGTATTTATAAGGTCTGGAATACGGTCAATATTCCGTATTAGATGAATTCAATATGGCATATTGTGCCTTTTAATTTAAAACTTCAACAACTTGCTCCATAATTACTACAAAATAAATTTAAGCAATTAAGTACCAATTCGTGCAATAATTATACAAAATGGGCAATTTACATAGGATAAATGATGCTATAAAATAGACGTTATCTGATGTCATCAAATATCCCCCCTACTTGTCCTCAAGTAGACTTTATAAAAATTATAAAAATGTATCCCAACCGAAGTCAAGGATTTTTTCCTTTAAGTAATTTTTCGTTCAATTACTTGCAATTACTAGTACACAACCAAACACCTCACGAATAGGAAAATGAAAACACTCAAATCACTCAACTAATCTATGTGGTAACATTTAAGTAATTCGCTCAATTTCTCGGTTTGATGAGTATTCTATCATAAGCTTGGCAAGGATACACATCTCCACCACTAAAGCTAAGGAGTGACAAGTCTAAAAAGGTAAATTGGGTTAAGGTTTAAGGTATGATCATTCTTTCCAATCTCTATCGATACCAATATTCTAGAAAAGGTGACAAAACTACACATACACATCTATAACGATGGATGAGACATATGTGATTGCTCGCTCCTTAACTCGAATAAGCTAAAGAATAGGATCAAGTAATCTTTACCAATAGTAGTAAACCAACAAGGCCGACAAAACCACATATACACATCCAAATCCATGGAATAGACATACATGATTGCTCAGACCCCCAATAGTAGCAACATTATTAAACCTCAGTCCTTTAGTAGGCTACAACATCGGCCACGCCTCCGACACGATGCAGCAAACATATTTCGACTTTGGATTATATAAGCAAAAACCGGTGCCTTTTATCTCGAAGCCACATCGATAGCGAGTCGACAAGAGGTTATTCTACTTATTATGACACCGGACTCTACCTTATATGAAAACTCCGCTTCGAGTTGTTATTGCCTTGGCTTCGTTCCTTGGATTTGGAATGGTATTGCTCGGTAAAGTACTTGAACTTGAAGCTT
>BQNB010067358.1:0-34224 GCA_026074375.1 Tanacetum coccineum | reverse complement strand
CATGAAGAGAGTGATCCAGAGAAGGCTGCGAAGAGAGACTTCGGTGTCTGAGAACCAGTTTGTTTTTATGCCCAGATGATCCTCAGTAGAGGTAATACACCTTATTACGAGCCAGATGGAGAAGTACAAGGAGAGACAAAAAGACCTACATATAGCTTTCCTAGATCTAGAAAAGGCATATGATAGCGTTCCAAGGGAGTTGATTTGGAAGACCCTTGTTGACAAAGGAAGATCAAGGAGATACATTAGGGTGGTTAGGGATATGTACGTCGGTGCGAAAACTTGTATACGAGCCTCTATCGGATACATTGAGTTTTTCCCCGTGGATGTAGGGCTTTACCAGGGATCGGCAATTAGCCCATACCTATTTGCTTTAATCCTTGATGAGCTATCAAGAGGGATCCAGGAGGACATCCCATGGTTCTTGATTTTCGCTGACGATATTGTGCTAGTCTCAGAATCGGTGGAAGGTTTAAACATCAGACTTAAGAACTGGAGAGAAGTTCTAGAAGACAATGGCCAAAGGGTTAGCCGAGAGAAGACATAATATCTAAGATGTGATTTCGGTATTAGGGTGATCGCCCACAATAAAGAAGTGGATATTTGTATTAGGGACAAGATTCTTCAACCTAAGGAGTCTTTTCGGTATCTTGGATCGATATTGCACAAATTTGGGAGGATTGACGAAGATGTAGCAAACCGAATTAAAGCAACCTGGATGAAATGAAGGGCGGCCACATGAGTCCTTTGTGATAGAAATGTCCCCCTCAAGTTGAAGGGGAAATTCTATCGAGTTGCAATTAGACTGGCCATGTTGTATGGGTCAGAGTGTTGGCCTATTACAAAAGCCCTCGCTAACAGGGTGGAAGTAGCAAAATTAAGAATGCTAAGGTGGACTTGTGGTAAGATATTGCTTGACATGATCCCAAATGAAGTTTATAGAGCACAACTTAAAGTAGATTCGATCATCAACAAGATGAGAGAAGTACGGTTGAGATGGTTTGGACATGTCAGGAGAAGACCACAGTCGGCACCAGTTAGGAGAGTTGAATCCCTGGTAGTGGACGGATTGAGGAGAAGAGGTAGACCAAAACTTAGGTGGGAGGATAGAGTGAAGCATGACATGAAGGAGCTCCTCTTGTCCGAAGACATGACCTCTGATAGGAATAAGTGGAGAGCTAGAATTAGGTTAGGTGGTTAGGGGGTTAACTTTAAGTCTGCTTTTCTTGTTTTCTATGTTTGCTTATTTCCATGTTGTTTAGCTAGAGTGTCTGCCTGCCTCTTTGGTTTGGTTCTTTATGGTTTGGGTTATGCTATGTTTTTATTTGCTTTTTCTGTTTCTTTGCCTTGTGGTCTTTGCCTCTTTTCCCGTTGGTCTCCTTGCCATGCTTGTTGCCTTTGGGTTCGTGGGTAGGGCGTGTTTTAGTTTTGGGGTTAGATGGTAGGTTTTTGAGGGGTTTAGGTTTGTGTTTCCCTGTTTTCTTTTTCTTAGCGTGTTGGGGGCTGCCGAGTGCCTTTTCTTGCATTAGGCCACGGTCTAGGTTGAGTTTTTGTTTGCCTTTTGCGTTCTTGCCCTTTGTTTCTCTTAAAGCCATGTGTTGCTGCTTAGCACCTTTAGTGATTATTATTTATCTTTTTGTCTCTATGTGCTTTTTGATCTATTGCCTTTTGAATGCCTTCTCTTTTTTGTCTAATGTGTGCTTTTTGTGTTTGCCTGCTCGCTCTTGCTTTGCCTTTTTTCTGCGTGCGTATGCCTGCTTGTGCCTTTTGTGCTCTGCTTTGTTGTTTTTCCCTTTTGTTTTCCTTGTCTTCTATGGCCTTGTGTGTTCTTTGCTTCCTTTGTTTGTTTCTTGTTTAGGGGCTGGTGTCCTTCTGTGTTCTTGCTCTGCCTGCCGCGTTCTTTTGGTATGGTCCTAGGCCTTTTTAAGCTAGTTTGTCCCGCTTTAGAAATTTTTTTTTAGTTTCTTTGGGTCTTTATGTGCTTTTTACTTTATTGCTCTATATATGCCTTCTCGTTTTTGTCGAATGTTTGCTTTTAGTTTTTGCCGTCTTGTTCTTGCTTTGCGCTCCTGTGGTCATATGCTAGCTTTGTGCTTTCTGTGCTTTGCGTTGTTTTCTATGTTTCGTCTGGCTTGATATGTGCCTTTACTTGCTTTTTGTATCTTGCTCCTGTATCTTCGCATGCCTTGTTCCCTTTCTTTATCATACTTTCGAATAATAAATAATTATTTAAAAAAAACATGGCTTTCTCTCGCTCTCTCTCCCTCCCTCTTGTCTCTTAGCCGGAGGTCTACACGGAAGCAGTCTCCTTACCCGTCAAGGGTAGGGGTATGATCTGTCTACATTTCACCCCCCATACCCTGCCCAGGCGGGATTGGGTATTGTTGTTGTTGTTGTTGTTACCTTCCTAAGGTCCTTAAGTCCATATTTTGTCCAAGTGTCCAAGATAACAAGTCCTCAACAACACTTATAAATCATAACTTATTATGTGAACTTTTGATTTACTAGTTTATACATAAGCTTTTTATACATAAACCAAAAGTGTACAAGACTTATACATTCATTTTAACATGATATTAACAACCATATAACATATGAAAATGTGTAGAAAACCATGATTACAAGCAAAAGTCCATTTTACATGTTATTAAGCATCCTAAATGGTGATTTGCTACATAGAACTTATATATACACAAAAAACATAAATGTAAAGACATAAACCTAAACCGTAAGTAGACTCGATTCGGTTTTGTGTCCACGAAAAAGTATTTGAGTCTATTAATCTGATAAGTGGGTCTACCACCTCAGTTTTTACGTAAATGTTGTCAAATATCTAAAACATTTTTAAGTCAAAGCTGTTAATTTTCAGTTTACATCAGTCCAGCAAAAAAGGTCATAACTCCTAACCACAAGTCCGCTCGGGCCGATTTAAATCGCCACAAAAAAGTTAAAGGGTCCTCTACAATTTCTCTTTTTACTCAAACAATGTGATACGAAATTTATGAGTTATTAGTGATTGAAATCTGGTGTGCAAATCTGACACACCTTTATCGTTTATTTTTTAATTAAATCATCGGGTATCGTCATGACGTGTGCTACCCGAATAATCGAAGCTAAGACATAGGCCTACAACTATATTTTTATCTAAGCCTCATAAGCTACTGATTTTTACAGATTATTCATTTTAAGCTACTAATAAAATCTGTCCCAAAAAGTTGTGATATAAATTATGTTTTTCTAGTGTTTGCTTGATTCTTTTACCAAGTACAACGTATAATTCTTACAAATAAATTTATAAAATGTGTAATATATATAAATCTCAGAAAAATAAATATATATACATGATCATTACAAGAGTATAAGAAAAATGATGTGGTAATTCCTTACAAGGAAGAAAGATGGTGAAATCAAGAAATAACCAAGAACCACAACTAGTTCTTCAATCCCCAACTCTTACAACAACCCAAAAATATGATAACCCTTGCAAAAGAACACCTTATTCTTATGAAGATGATGATATTTCTTGTGATGTTTAATGATGAACAACCCTAGAACACTAGATGGATACTAAACCTTCAATCTTTGATAATAATAAAAGCAAAACTTTTGATGGAATGGTGGCTATAGTGTTGATGTGGGACGACAAAGAGAGGACAAGAAGAGATCAAGTATGAATTTGTGAGAAATGAGATGTAATAGGGAAGGTATCCAAGGCATGCAAAAGCTTAAGGACAAGTGTCCTTAAGTTATGTCTTAACTAGACACATAAGAAAGAGTGTTAACACACCACATGGACACATGTCAATGTGGTTTAGCCATTTTCTAGCACAAAGGAAAAGGGAAAAAATGGTTTTGTTTTTGTGTTAAGTTTTATTTTGGTGGGTATTATTAAGGCTAATGTATAAGAAGGTAGTGTATTGCAAGAGTTAAGACGCAAACGCGAAGAGTAAACGCAAAAGTGAAAAATAAAAATACAACATATACGGTACCTATGTAAAATCATAAAAATGCATAGAACGTGTAGACTAATATTTAGTCTAAAGTAGGGTTCACATTTATTAGACGTTTTACGACGTACGCGGAATAACCTATCCGGTTACGGGTAAAAATTTATTTTACGCTAAATAAAATAAATAGTAAAAGTACGAGGTTAAATAGAGACCTGAAAATTACGAATTGCTATATTACCGAAAAGATTAGTTTTTCGAACAATCTTTCTTTTTTCATTCTACCTCTTGATACCATGTAGATATCAAGGGAATACTGAAAATAGTCTATCATATTCAACTAAATAAAATAACATTACAAGATATTATAAATAGACAAACACCAACATAACCTTAACAAATAAATGGGCATAAACGAATGGGTCGAGCCTATATGCCTTATTAACTAACAAATTATACACCAAACTCAAGTTTATAAATAATTACCTACCTTACTATATAGGGCAAGGATCCGGTAAGAGAAAAACTTAAAATGAGAAGAATGAGGAATAACGATGAATAAGAATAACTACACATTTAAGATGCATCGACTTGAATTAGATTCGTCTCTATTCATTTAGATGCACCCCAATCAGTGAAAACGATGCAAAGTGTTACTAGCAACCCATTTGACGCGTAGAGGACAAAAAGGCATAGGCACCTAACTTGATGAAATGCATCTAATATATGTATGTGCATTTTTGAGCTAGAATACATATTATGATACATCAAAAAGACTAGGGATGCATCTCAAATATATCATTATAATTATTTCTCATCCTTCTAATTTTAAGTTTTCTTTTTATTTGATCCTAAGTCTTACTATATAAAGTAAATCGTTTTGTTCTCAATTATTAATGTGGGATAAAAGCTAACTCTTCTTCTTTAATAAGAAGTGATACAAGCTAGCATGTGCTTTAACTGTTGTTATAAGGTAAATACAACAACATTTACTAAATACAACAAATCAAGGTGACTAATATGACAAAAATACCTAACCTTTTTTTATGAAAGGTGAATTTATATTAATCAATAAATATTGTTATCACGATTCACCCTTAAAACACAAGATCCAGAGGCTTGGTAAAATGGAAAAGAAAAGTATCCATATTATTAGAGAGAAAAAAAAGAGATGGGAAGATGTATGTGTTAGAGAGAGAACACACATACACACTTTTACAAAAGTGAGCTTCACCCCTCCATGGAAGTATGGAGGGGATATTTATAGTCCTAGTGACACATAACTATTGTAACTAGTCATTATTAGTCCCTACGTGTCACTCTATAAATGAACTAATGTAATTCCGTGTTTGTCACCATATTTTAAGGCTAACAATAAACATTGAAACATACAAGCAAACAAGAGGATTAAGGACATGCCCCTTTAGGCCTCTTGAAGCTAAAGAACATAAAAAGGACTAACATATATTCTCTAATGAAAAAGTAACTAAAATATTACACCTTCACCATTCATCTAGGCTTAAAATGTATAGCATTAGGGAAACGTGGAGAAATCTCATGCTTGACTACTTACAAACACCCAACCTTAGATAAAAAAGGCCCATTCCTTAATCCTAGAGGCTCTTATAAATTGGCATCATCAAGAGATGAGTAAAACTCTAGTTCTATTGAGCCTTTTTGCACTGAGCTACATTTCCAGCAAGCTAGCATCACTGTAAATGCAAGAGACACTCAAGGACACTTCCCAATATGATTGGATTTCCCAAACTACTTCTTAATTTTCTCTTAATTGCAGCTTCATCCTTACAAGAAAAGAGTAAATAGAAAAGAAGAGCAAACATCATCATAATTGGAATTCTACCATATAGCCTCCACATGCCTACAATCATATACATATCAATACACAAAGCATGAAACTACCGACTGGATCTTACTAACTCAAACTATACCCAAACTGGCAATTAGACCGCAGCTTCAACCTCATAGTCAAAAAGATAGAAATTAAGAAATAGAATGATTTTTTAGGACCAAAGTATTAGCCATCTGCTTTCTACAAGAATATCATTACTGATTCAAAAGAAACATCCCAGATCACTTATGAAATCCAGCATCAGCTCATAGGAATCACTTATGCTAAACACTCCTTAACTATGTCATTAATTAGAACTTGAACCATTCAGTTTGACATCCCAATCTTGTTCCACCTTGAGAATAGCTTTTGAAGGTTTCACTTTAAGACTCATTCTAACTATATCATAAAACATGTTATATAACTCATCCCAATCTCTTATTTCATCCCTAAACAGTCTATAATTTCTTTCTTGCCATATCAGTAGCTAAGTTAAGTCTCCTGATAATACTGCCAATAAAAGTACCATTGTATTTCCTAGCTAAACTCAGTTACAATATCCATCTAACTCATACTACTACAATTAGCATCCATTTTTTGAAAGATCTTCTCCTAAAATTATTCAAAGTGTGCATATTTAAAAAAATAAGTGGCAATGAGAATCCATACTATTGTAGCATAGAGGACACACCATCAAATCATAAGAACCCTAATGTTTAATCTTGTCTTGAACAGTCATCCATAGCATAAAAGCATGATTGGAATGTTTTGTGAGAACCAAATCAGCTTACCCCAATTGGAAGTCACTTCATCATTTTGCATATCTTTGTAGGCTTATTTAATAGAAAATGTGCATTGCTTTCCATCCTTGTTCTTCCATACCAGTTTATCAGCTTTGTAAGTATTAAGAACAATGTTTGGCAATTAAGTTATCTGATGTGTCGTTGTGTGTAGGTATTTTATGTTATCAAGTTTTACTATTTATATTTTGTCAACTTTAAATTAAACAACACTAACGGGCAGTGTACCCAATCAGTTCTAGCTTTGTTGGTAAGTAGGGTGTCGATCACTAAGAGCGAGATTGTTAGTTCTTAAGTCTACCTGTATTTTAGTTATCTATGTTAGTTCTAATCTATGTTAAAACTATGCTAATCCTATGTTAAACCTACTCCTAATTCTAACGGTTGAAAGGGATTTTCAGTCTGAGAGACTGGCATGGGTTTTTGTGGTAACTTAAATCTACTTTCGCTATAAAAATGCACAGAAGCTAATAATCAAAAGGTAAAAGTGCGGTCAAGCCTATTATAAGAAAACTATGCTAACCATGATTAATCTGATAAAAGCGCAGGTTTGTTTATTTAGTGCAATGATCGACTTATTTCGAGGTGGCATGTCATTCTTAGATTTAGGCAAAACTTCTTCCTAAAACCTACACACGCTAATTTTGTCACAATTAAACGCATCCGCATAAAGCATCCTTATGTTGATTATAATCTATCTTAGGAGACAATAATGGTAATCTTATGGAATCCTAGCTCATGGAGACTTTACTAACTTACTGCTTAACGGTTCTTTATATACTGGTAGTCCAATTGTCCAAATCTTTAGGTAGGGAATCAGAACGTTATTTGTTAATCCTAGGTCACCTGCTAGTCTAACTTGTTCACTTAAACCAAGGTCGAAGACAGCATGTTATTTGTGATCTTAATGTTCCAGGTATATAAATTACAGATATGGAGAGCCATCACGGCATCTAGCTAGCTCTATATTTTGCATTCCTAGATCCAATTGAATGATAGGTCGCATACTTAAGCATATAAACGAGTATAATTGATAAACATAATCAACAATAAATTAAGCAATCGATATAAACAAACCAAACATTAATTCTTCATAAACATGGCTAACACCTAGAGGTGTTAGCCAATAACCATTGTATCGAATACAAACATAATAATCAAATCAACAAAGGTAAACTAACCGATAAATGAATGACACCAAAAATTGAATGATTATTAGAGTATAGATGATTACAAGGTGTTTCCTACTGAATTAAGCACTTTGCAAGACCTTGGATGCTCTTCTTGACCTCTGAGAATCGTCTTATGTCATTAGGGTTTCGAAAATATACTTAAGCACACCCTAAAATCGTGTTTAGGGTTTTGTATTTATAGCCTTCTGAAAGTTGGTCGATACGCCGTATTGAGTAAGTAGATACCGCGTATTAGGGTTTCTTAGAGTGGGGACCACGTTTGATATCTTCTAGAATATCCCTTGAGCTTATCTTTGAATACGGCATATGGGAACTTCTGGATACGGCGTGTAGGTCTTTAAGTCTTCGTGGTTTCTTGTGAAGTTCAGGCGCAGATACGCCGTATCTTCCTTAATGGATACGGCGTATAGATTGTTAGATCAGCAGATTCTTGATTTCTTCGTTTAAGCTCTAAAATGTATGTCTTTTAGTCATTCTTCACCAAATGCACCATATTTACTGCAAATAACCAATATAAGCAATTAAGTACCAATTCATGCATAAATAATATAAAACGAGCAATTTAGATGGAATAAATTATGCTATAAAATAAACGTTATTTGATGTCATCATTATCATAAGGAAATCAATCCATTCCTCATGCCATTGTTCATTCTCATTATCCATAAACTCTTTTACAGTCATCTTGGCAGTAAATCTAGCATTGTATAGATCCTTGTAAGATAGGAATTCATTTAAAGCCCCAAAGTGACTCCAATTATCAAACCACATTGAGGTTCCACTACCATCACCCAACTGTTTAACCATATTACTTTTAGCAACGTGTCTGAGCTTCAATATATTCATCCAACCCCAACTATCATTCATCTCATTTAATTCCTAAATAATTTTTCCTTTTAGCTTAATTTTGTGAATCCACCTCACCCACATAAAGTCTTTTTCAGTTGCAATATTCCATAAGTGTTTTAATATCATAGCTTTGTCTAAACACCCAAATCTTTCAAACCAATGCCACTGATTCCAAATATAATAGCATATATAATATATATATATATAACTAAAATACCAATTATCAATAATAGTATAAGATAAGTATTCCGTAAGGTTTTAAGAAAGTTACTTTTATCCAAAGTAAAATTCAAAACCTTCCCGAGTCGTATCCCGACGAGGTGTGAATTGAAAATCGGTTAAGTTCGTGATCGCGTGAATTGAATGATTTTAAAAGATTTTGATTTGGTTTCCTATTTCTACAAATAAAAATGCACAAACAAGTAAAAGCATGTAATATAATAAAGCAACTAACGATTAAACCTAAAACGTTAACGGGAAAATAAAAACGCGACTAATTTAACCAACTATGACAAATTTAAGCCCTACTAGTGCAAATTTAATTTTTATAAATCCTAAATGACTTAAAATAATTTTCAGAAAAAGAATTATATTTTTTTGATTTTTATTTTATTTATTATGAATTAAAAATGATATTAATCTAGAAAATTAATTAAAAATACTAAACTAATTCTAAAAATTCTAGAAAAATTATGAAAAGTGCATAAGACTAAGAGGAATCTAAGAAAAATGTAAACTGGAAAAGTTGCTTAATGAATAAGCAGAAAAGAAAATAAGCAGATAAGCACGTATAAGCAAAAACTAGAATGACTATAAGAAATTAATGTTGCATGATATACTCGAAAAAGACCCAAGGGCAGATGGTTAAGTGTGTGTGGTGTTGAGGCGTATGTATGCTAAGGGGGAGGTCACAGGTTCGAACCTGTGGCTTCCCTTTTTGCAATTTTTTTTATTTTTGAAAACTTTTTACACAAACTTAAAGAACTAATGAAAATAAGCAAATTTTATAACTAAGACTTTTTCTGAAACTTAATTATAAGCACAGTATAAGCATTTGAAAATGTCAGAATTCATTTTAAGCTTAAATGAAAATTGGCTAAACTGATTTGAACTTTAGAACTCAACAAGCTAACAAGGAAACAAATAAGCTTAAGGCAGCTTAAACCCTAGACCTAACAAGCACTAGTGAAAAGGTTTTAACCAACAAAATGAGCTTAAAAGCTTATAAAAGCTGAAATGGATTATGACTTAGAAAAGCAGTTTTAATAGAAGAATGCTCAACTTTGAGCTTAATTTTAAGACTTAGTAAGCACTTGAATCAAGATGTTAACTGAAAACAGATTAAGTTCACCTTCCAAATAACACATAAAAGCAAGTTTTAAGAAAATTGGCTTAATAATAAGCTAGAAAAAGGACTTTTAAAACTGACAGTTCTAACTAAACTACTTTTTTGGATTTTTTAAAATTTTATGAAAAGACAAAATGGCTTTTTCAGCCTTAAATTTAAGCTAGTAAAAGCTAAGGTAAAAACTCAAAAGCTAAAAACAGATTAAGCTAGATGTACAAAGAGCTTATACTTTCAAAATCAGACCTTAAATCTAGCTTAAACTGATCTAATTTGATTGATGAAAATGGGCTTTTTAAAACTTTGCAACTAAAAATTGCTAACTAAGACAGAATTTTACTCAACCATTCAAGACAATTGCACACTTGGTTTAACTAACTTCTACTACATTATTAGACTCAGAACAAACATCAAAACAACATCTAAAGGCCATGAATCAAATTTTAATCAAATAAGCTGAAATTCCACTTAAAAATACCACAGATTCAAACCTAAGCTACTATAAACTTTAAACTTGATATTTAGAGCTTATTCTATAAAAGCTCCAGCTTATCAAAGATAAACTGGTGGTGTCCATAAGCCCATCCAAATTCGGCTTATCATCCAAAAAGCTGAGGTAATTTTAGGTGAGGAATTGAAGTGATTATCCAATTCAGTTAAGCTTGTGAAGGCTTAACTGAATGCAAGCAAGCTTTTAAAGTAATGAAGAGCTTATAGAGCTTATTAGATTTAATTTGAACTTATTTAAACCATAAGTGCATTAAGTAAAAACATGAATTAAACACAACTTTAAATGAACACTGAAATTTTATTGATAAACAAAAGTGAGTTACAAGCTTTTTAAAAAGGAAATTACATTAAAACGAGATACTTAAACTTAAAAAGCTACAATAAGCTACTAAATTATCTAAAAGCTAAGCTAAAAACTACATGCCATTTCTGTGTGATCCAACCCTCTATTTATAGGGGTGAGGAGAACATTCTAGCCTTCTAGGAGCGTCCTCAGCTTCTCATCTTGACCTTTAATCCTTAACCGCCTTAATATCTCATCATTTGAGCCGTTAGATTGTGTGCCACGCCCCATCCTCCAATGGCAATGTAGGGGATTGCCAGCGTGGCTCCCAAAAGTCTCAGACGTGTCAGGATCATGCTTCTAGAAGCTTAGGGGCGAGCGTATGAGTGAGTGGTTTTACCCTGCGTGTGAATAGAGGTGAAAACGAGGGAGGGAAAGCGGAGGGTAAATAGTAATTTTGACTTGTTTTATCAGTGTTTGACCTGGAAACGGGTTAAAGGGGATTTGGGCTTTTATTTGTGATTTGGGCCAAGAGTAATCTTAAAAGGGTTTTAAGATTTTATAACATTTGGGCTTTTTATTATTTAGGGCCTTATAGGTTTAGGTTTATAGATTGTGGCCTGGCCCAGCCCATTAAGTGGGCCCGGGTTGGTCCGTAGAAGACGGGTACGCCTTTGGCTTCGGTTTCTTGAACTCTTTTCATTCCCGTGCTCGGTTTTGTCCGTTTTGCTTCATTTTTGTCTTTTTGTGCAATATCTGTTACCTGCAAGACACAATTCACAATACAAAAGAATACAATGCATTTTTATGTATTTATTGGTCATTATTGGTCTTTTTAGCTCGTTTCATTAGGTAAAATGTATGTGTATTTAAGCACATACCAGCCACCCTAATGCTTTGGTCTACACATTTTCTCCAAGGCTTTCCCATTAGATAATTCATTCGGGTTCCACAAGAAGCCTTTAAGAAGCTTATTAATATCTTTAATGACATATTTTGGGAGTAAGAACACATATGCCTAACACACATGAATTGACTCCAAATCAGAAGCCAATTGTAACCTTCCTGCATATGACAGGCACTTGCTCTTCTGGCTTAACACTCTGCCCTTAACTTTTCCTACAAGGCTTTTACAATCTTTGACACCAATTCTTTTAGTTACTAGAATAATACCAAGATGTCTAACTCATAGCTTCTCAACTCTAAAAGGAACAATATCCGAAATACACTGCCTCTTTTCATCATTAACACTACCAAAAATGATAGTGCTCTTATTGTAATAAAGTAACAGTCGAGTGTAAGAACAAAACTCCTCAATCAAATCCTTAATGGCATCAACATAACCATAACCCAATCTAAGCTACATAACGCAACACGAACTACAAACTAGTTTGTGGTAGTTCGACCTACAACCTTAGAACCATGACCCGTAACACTCGAATCTCCAACCACAACACTTGAAACTCGACCAACGCATCTTTCTACCATAGTCATTCACCGCAACGTCAAGCAAGACCCATAACACTTGTCACTAAACACTCGTTGTACAACAAACACGACCCTCTTATGACACAAAATAACATATGAACGAAGAGGTGAAAACAACAAACTCGACACTAACCCGCTTTGGTACCATTATCAAATTAGTGGTCTCGGATTTTTTTTCTCGATTAATGATACGGTCTCGTACCGTGTATCGGGAGTCGATACTGTTTGGGTACGGTATCAGTTCAATACCGGAACTCAGGGTAAAATGCTCATCCTTTATAGAGCTATAAATTAACCTAGCTGTTGAGACTAAATTCCTATTTCATACGAATGTTCTTTTTGGCCGTTATATATACTAGCCCGGCACTCGCGCGTTGCAGCGGCGGGTACCCGTGTAACCAAAAAACCCATAATAGCATACAATTGAAACATCACAATCATCTTTATAATGTACATTATAGTAGACATGTGCAATGCATCGAAACCAAAAAGGGAGAAAACAAGAATGGTGGTGTTTTGGTACACGGTAATTGTGATGACACGTCGTAGTTGGTGATAATATGAAGACAAAAACAATGTCAATTCTAAATATTGCAAAAACGTTGTGGTTGACTTCACCATCTCAAGCCAACATCTCTTCTTTCACCGCGTTAACAAATTTTACACAATAACTTTCTAAAATGAATTTATAATCTCTTTGTGGTCCTTTTTATAGTAAAACAAAGAACCTATAATTTAATGTCAATTGAAAATTATGTAACCGAAAGTTATTCTTAATATTTCAAAAACGTCGTGGTTGACTTCACCATCTCAATCCAACATCTCTTCTTTCACCGCGTTAACAAATTAAACACAATCACTTTTTAAAATAATTTATAATCTCTTCGTGGTCCTTTTTATAAAAAAGCAAACCTATAATTTAATGTCAATTGAAAATTGTGTAACCGAAAGTTATTAATTGTTATTTACATAATTGTATTTTAAATGTTTTTAATTAAAATCATTTATATTGTTAATTTCAAAAATTAATTTAATTTAACAGAACATGCCGGTTCTAATATTGGTATTTGACCAAATCTTTCCATAATAGGCAAGTGTCTTGGCAGAATTTTAAGCCTTTCCATTTAAGGAAAGACCTAAATACTTTATAGAGTAGTATAGATATAAACTTTGTAAATGTCAGTATTTGGCCAAATCTTCTTTCCATAATAGGCATGTATCTTGGCTGAATTTTAAGCCTTTTCATTTAAGGAAATACCTAAATGCTTGATAGAGTAGTATATATATAGACTTTGTAAGTAATTAAAACACTCTTGCGTATTAATGGTATTTGACCAAATCTTTCCATAATAGGCAAGTGTCTTGGCAGAATTTTAAGCCTTTCCATTTAAGGAAAGACCTAAATACTTTATAGAGTAGTATAGATATAAACTTTGTGAATGTCGGTATTTGGCTAAATCTTCTTTCCATAATAGGCATGTGTCTTGGCTGAATTTTAAGCCTTTTCATTTAAGGAAATACCTAAATGCTTGATAGAGTAGTATAGATATAGACTTTGTAAGTAGTTAAAACACTCTTGCGTATTAATGACGATAAAAAGTTAAGAAAGTGTACAAATTATTGGTGTTCTAGGAATTGATATATGTATCAATCCAACATTGGATACACAAGGAACATAATACACTAAACTCAAACCAAACGGTTAGTGCATACCTCACTATATAAAGTAACGTATTTTCTTCTCAATTATCTATGTGGGATATACCACCGGCATGGACAGAATCCGGAGTAATGCTCATATTACCAGCAGACCCAGGCCTATGGTCAGAAGTAATATCCAGATGGGAGTCGACTGTGAGTTGTAATACTCACCATATCCTTTACTAAATGTTTTACCTTTTCCTTGAGGATAACCAAACTCATAGTCTGGCCTATAGAATGGTTGTAGATTCTGTTGTGCTAGTAGGTAGACTGGTGGTCCCATGATTAAATCATGTGGGGGTTGATAGCTTTGGGTTGATTCTACTTGTAAAGATGGGAATGCATGTTATTCATGTTTCTTGATGATTTGTGCTGCCACTTGTTTGAAATTTCGAAACTTTGGGTATGGTAAATCATCATTTTCTTCTTCCTTAGAAAGATGAAGAATTGTATGGATGGGATGATTATTGTCTACAAACGTTAAAATTGAATCGTCCCGTTCCACTTTGTCCAGAAGCTCGAAGGGCCCGCATGTAACAAAAGTCTACAAAAGATAAAAAGAAGTCGGCCCCACCACTTATGTTTAATTATTGTATTAATAATGGCTCAGAATATTCCCTGGCATATGCCATGGTTTATTAACGTTTGTAGACAATAATCATCCCATCTCGGGTCCACAATTAAAATTGAATCGTCACTGCTTTCGTCATCTTCTAGAAATCCTTTCCTGTTGTAGCGGTACTTGCCATCGTCATTGATTGCATCATCTTCTGAGTGGTTAGATGTTATTGCGTCCCAATCTTTGTGTCAGGGCTTCCAGTTCGATGAGGATTCTTCTGGCTTCTTTGTTTTGAACTCGAACATCTTCTCTCTGGTCTGACCAGTGGTTATCTTTGGTTGATTTTCCAAAGCATATTTGAGCTTTGCATTGTATGATTGCTTGTAGGTTTCGCATAGCTTTAACTGCTTCTTTTGCTGCTGAAAGTTCAAGGTCTTGAGCGACTGATCTCCATGCATTAGATTTATCCATTATGATTGGGGTTTTGTTGACCTTGAGCTGGTACCGTTTGTATAGTGCTCCTGGTTCTTCAGGTGTGAAGATAGTTTTTGTGAATACTCTAGGAAGTGGTTGGAAATCTTCATGACTTCTTCGCATGTAGTCTTAGTGTCTCAGAGGACAACTAGAGCATTTGTTCCTGCACTTCTCCGGTGGAGTGCGTGTAGCCTTATCATGAATATCCCCAAGTGGATATGCTGAAGTCCTGAATTTCTCAGGCTTTCATAAGACTCTTCGTTGTATAATCAAAGATTTATTTGATTTTCACCAACACACAAAATTCTTTGTTCAGAGTAATGTTCATATACTCTGTGTCTTGTTGTACTTCTATTATTTGAATAGAGTACTTCTGCTGGAACAAGATTTGCTCGCCTTTCTCTTGATATTTCAAGCTGTCTTTCTGGGTCTACAGCTGTTTCAAGAGTTCGATTGTAATTACTCCTTCCAAACACTCTTCTTGTTGTTCTAGCTACTTGATGCCTATTTCGGGCCATTTGTCGGTAGCCACGGATTTGATCTTCTTGAGTTGGAAGTTCTGTTTGTGTTTGTGTAGAACTTCTGTTGAGGATGCTTGGTCTTCTGGAAGTCATTTCTTTGACTCTTTTTCAAACTGTTCTTTAAAGATTTTATTGGGATCTTCAAAGACGTGTATCTTTCCGTTTATTCTTTTTACCGGGAGTTTTCCACTGATGGAGAAACTATCAAGTCTTTTGGCTAGGCTTGATATTGAGTCTTCAAGGTCAGCGGGCTGAACTTCTTTTTCTACAATCGTATAAATTTCCTGCTTGAGTTTGTCAAACTTTTCTTCGAGCTCAATTAACTTCTGACTTTGCTTAGTGGCCAAAAAGGATGATAGCCAAGATGTATAAATACAAATGACTGTGTAGAAACAATGACTATGAATACTATGTGTTAACGTGGAATCTTAACACAGGTACTAAGAAGAACAATGAACAACTGAATAACAACTTTATTAATGTGTTCTTGAAGATTACAGATTGCTAACTATGTTGTATATGATTTGCTAAGCTTGTGTATACGTCTGTAATCTTCTGTCTTCGTCTATATTCAAAATATGCCAACAGTTATCCTTTTATAGACTAAGGATAACCCTAATAGGCTTACACATCTTTTTGACAAATATCTTATAAATATTTTTTAAATATCTTCTCAACGGTACTAACTAACTAACAGTACTTACTACTTTGTACTGTCGGTACAAAGTATAACTGTCAGTACTAACTATTTGTATTGTCGGTACTAAGTTAAGAAAACATTAATCCTAACAGTTTGGACTATTGCATTTCAGTTGAGATCTGTTGAAGGCTTTTTCTGGTTTCACTCTGTGTTTTTCTCTGTAATTCCTCACAAAATTCAAGCTTTTCTTGACAATTTTAGACTCAAGACTCAAGTTATTTTTGTTTTTCAGAAATACTTTTGTAATTTTTGAGTGCTACCTTAGAAAATAGATTTAAACGATTATAAACACAAGCTAGATTATTAGCTAAATCGGTTGATGTAGGTTTAGGACTTGTTTCGTTAAAAATGATATATTCAGGATCTACAATTCGTGAATTATCGTACCAATACTGTATTTCTTGCTTAAAGCGCTCGGAATTAACATTAAAAACTTCAAGGGATAAATTTACAAACTTGCTTTAGATTCACCAAATGGTTAACTTTAAACTTTTCCCGTCTCTTACGGTATTTTTTATAAAGAAGCAATTGCTCTGTCTTTTACCAAAAACAAGTGGTTTTATGAAATTTTTAATAGAGATGTTACCGTAGAAATACGAATTATTGATAAAATAATACCTTTACTGCTTTTCCTGAATATACCTGAAGGGTTTAGCCTTCCATAGAGCTAAGAATGTTTTGATTCAAAGCTCTGATACCAAGATGAAAATTACGTTGCCATGAATTTTTATCTTGTATTAAAGCTCAAAAACAAAAACTTTAAATTACAAGTTACTTAAAACACACCTTTAAATTAAAATACTACGAAAGCTTGATGTTACAAGGGTGGTGGTGGTAGTAGTAGTGATGGTGGTGTTCGATAATTTTTTACAACTGATATTACAAGCCTTTTATAGGCTAAATGAAATAAGAATATGCCTTTGGCATAAGGCATATGCTTTGGCATCTGGCATATTCCAGGGAATATACCATGGCATATGCCAGGGAATATTCTGAACCATTATTAATACAATAATTTTTACAATAATTAAACATAAGTGGTGGGGCCGACTTCTTTTTATCTTTTGTAGACTTTTGTTACATGCGGGCCCTTCGAGCTTTTGGACAAAGTGGAACGGGACGATTCAATTTTAACGTTTGTAGACAATAATCATCCCATCTCGGGTCCACAATTAAAATTGAATCGTCACTGCTTTTGTCATCTTTTAGAAATCTTTTCCTGTTGTAGCGGTACTTGCCATCGTCGTTGATTGCGTCATCTTCTGAGTGGTTAGATGTTATTGCATCCCAATCTTTGTGCCAGGGCTTCCAGTTCGATGAGGATTCTTCTGGCTTCTTTGTTTTGAACTCGAACATCTTCTCTCTGGTCTGACCAGTGGTTATCTTTGGTTGATTTTCCAAAGCATATTTGAGCTTTGCATTGTATGATTGCTTGTAGGTTTCGCATAGCTTTAACTGCTTCTTTTGCTGCTGAAAGTTTAAGGTCTTGAGTGACTGATCTCCATGCATTAGATTTATCCATTCTGATTGGGGTTTGGTTGGCCTTAAGCTGGTACCATTTGTATAGTGCTCCTGGTTCTTCAGGTGTGAAGATAGTTTTTGTGAAGATTCTAGGAAGTGGTTGGAAATCTTCATGACTTCTTCGCATGTAGTCTTCATATTCTTCTGAAAGGCATTAGGGGACTGTAGAACATCCTTCACTGAGTAAAGAGCTGCTGCTAATTCCTTCATTTCTCCTGTGCATTCTGCAAAACAAAGGTTAACAAGTCTTGAAAGAGAATCAGCAAGGGTGTTATGTTTTCCTTCTATGTGTTCTATGTTAATTTTGACGCCTGTTCCTGTGACTGCATCTGCAAACTTGATCCATCTAACCCTTGAGGATTTATTGCTATTAGTTTTGTTGTAAAAACTAATGATGGCTTGACAATCTGTTCTTAGAGTGACTTCTTGTTTGTCAAGGTAGTAAATCTTTAATTTCTCCAGGGTGTTAATGCATGCATTGATTTCGGCATCAATTGTGGATTGAGTTATTAAGAATTTGCCACTTGCATATGCACAAATTCTTTCTGAACTTCTTGGATCCTCCTTGCTTTTTTTCTGTTTGACTATTCCTCCCCATCCTTCCATATATCCATTTGTTTCCAAGATGATGTAAGCATTTTCTGGTGGAATTTCCAGGTCCGAAAGATTTTGAATCCTTTCCTGTTGTAGCGGTACTTGCCATCGTCGTTGATTGCGTCATCTTCTAAGTGGTTAGATGTTATTGCGTCTCAATCTTTGTGCCAGGGCTTCCAAATCGATGAGGATTCTTCTGGCTTCTTTGTTTTGAACTCGAACATCTTCTCTCTGGTCTGACCAGTGGTTATCTTTGGTTGATTTTCCAAAGCATATTTGAGCTTTGCATTGTATGATTGCTTGTAGGTTTCGCATAGCTTTAATTACTTCTTTTGCTGCTGAAAGTTCAAGGTCTTGAGCGACTGATCTCCATGCATCAGATTTATCCATTCTGATTAGGGTTTGGTTGGCCTTGAGCTGGTACCTTTTGTATAGTGCTCCTGGTTCTTCAGGTGTGAAGATAGTTTTTGTGAAGATTCTAGGAAGTGGTTAGAAATCTTCATGACTTCTTCGCAGGTAGTCTTCATATTCTTTTGAAAGGCATTGGGGGACTGTAGAACTTCGTCCACTGAGTTAAGAGTTGTTGCCGCTAATTCCTTCATTTCTCCTGTGCATTCTGCAAAACAAAGGTTAACAAGTCTTGAAAGAGAATCAGCAAGGGTGTTATGTTTTCCTTGTATGTGTTCTATGTTAATTTTGACGCCTGTTCCTGTGACTGCATCTGCAAACTTGATCCATCTAACCCTTGAGGATTTATTGCTATTAGTTTTGTTGTAAAAACTAATGATGGCTTGACAATCTGTTCTTAGAGTGACTTCTTGTTTGTCAAGGTAGTAAATCTTTAATTTCTCCAGGGTGTTAATGCATGCATTGATTTCGGCATCAATTGTGGATTGAGTTATTGAGAATTTGCCACTTGCATATGCACAAATTCTTTCTGAACTTCTTCTCCAATGTATCCCTGTTGTTTCAACCTATCAATGACAGGTTTGAATTGTTCTTGGAATGCCCTGCTTCCTTCTTGGTTGAAATAAATAGATTCATTTATTTCTAGGAATTCTTCTTCACTGACTTCTAACTCAGCAATTTCTGCAATTTCTGTTTGGTTTGAAATCTTGATTTTAGTGACCTTTTTGTAAATAGTTATTTCATCTCCTTCTATTCGAATTCCTCTTTTCATGGATCTTAAGAAGTTGGCTCCTATCAGCATTTCAATACCATTGTTGTCCCTCATATCAAAAGCATATATGAGAGGTATCTTGAATTTGCTTTCCTTAATTAGGAAATAGCCTTGCTTTATTCTATGAGTAGCCTGTTGTCTTGAATTTAAGCCATTGAAGACGACAATCTGAGTTAGAGGCTCTAGTGCTTCTTTTGGAATGACTTTCTTGTTTATGCAACATGCTGATGCTCCTGTGTCTATTATTGCAGTGGTTCCAAAAGCTGTGCAGTTAGGAATATCAAACTCAACTTTAACATTGTAAAGTTGATTAGTAATTTTCCTAATTTTTGGACTTGTAGTGGCGTTCCTAGAATAATGAACTTCTGTCTCTACGCAAGGCCTTACAACATGAGTGTTTCCCAGTGGTGGAAACTCTTCTTTAGAAAACTGGACTTCTGCTTCTTCTTCCTTCTTCTGCAACTGAGCTTTGAGCTCTCTTATTTCTTCATCCTTTTGTTCTTTAAGCCTTTCATTTTTTAATTCTAAGATGATCAATGATTTTAAGGGCGTTTGTGAGATCCCTTACTAACAAGCTTTCTTTTGACTGCCATATTTCTTCTTTCTTTTGCATAGTAGCTTTGTTTTCATAGTACTCTTTGGCTTGATCTTTGATCATCTGTTGCACTTGTTTTGTCTTTTCTTGCAAAAGTTTTTTAAGAAGCTTTACTTCATTGCTGTTGAAGTCCTTTTCTTATTCTTGTTTTTTGGGCTGTTTTCTTTTGACATTAATTGTTTTGCCAAGATAATTTCTTGCATAAAGGGCACATGTTGTGAGTTGGCATTTGGGGTAGTTAAATCTTGACATGTCTATGGTTAGTATCCCACAATAATAGCAGATGGTATAGTTGGTGACCATGTTTTCATTCCATTCATGCTCACATTCTTTACTTTTGGCTGGTAATTCTTTGTTTGGTTTCCACGATCCGACGGATTGAACCATTTCTGCTATCTTTGTTGGTGGTCCAGGATGGAACATAAAAGCATGATGACTAAATTGATTATCTTCTTCTTCCAGCTCGTCATCACTCTCATCATCTTCTATCGCCATAAAAACTGTTTCTTCAACAGGAGTATCTTGGACCATAACACTGATACTTTGATGAGTATCACCTTCTCCTTCTGATATGCTATAAACACTGTTATCATCAAAATCTGCTGAGACAATATCCCAATTGTCATCAAGGTCCAATTCTTGATAAACAGCTGATCTTGCAATGTTTCCTTGTTTACTTCTGCAATCTTTTGCAAAATGCCCTTCCTTTCCACAAATAAAGCATTTGCATTTCTTTACTCGCCCTCTATCGTCTTTGTATTTTCTCTTGAATGGCTTTACATGAGAATTATGCGGCTTTCCTTTGTATGTTCTTGATTTTCTCATTCCATATTTCTTCCTGTTATTTTTGTAATAACCAAGAATTGGTATGGCAGAACAAAGAGACAAATCTCTTAATTCTTTAGCGAGTGCTGCATCTTTACACATTTCTGAGACGAACGTATGAGTAAACTTGATTGCAGGTAAAACTCCTGAGCTAAGACCAGGATGTTTATTCCTGAATGATTCCTCAATCTTTTTGGATAAGGAAGGTGGAAGTTTGGCAAAAAGCTTTTCTGTTGTTGAAGGAAAATATAATCTCCCTGATTTGGTTGCCAATTGCCTGAAATCTTCTAAGAATGACCACAAATTTTTGGTTTCTTCACAGGTTATTCTGTCCAAGTCCCTATATGCTCTGTCTTGCTCATCAGTTGAGCCACGATATGGGTCTTCTAACAGAATTAACTGCCTCACTTGTGATGTTATATTTTGTGGTTCATCTGCAATTGCTTCAAGAGCAGAATATGCCCCTGGGTATGCAGTTCGCCATTGCTGCCACATTAACTTCTTACTTTCTCCAAGAAGACTTTCCATAAAAGCTAATTTTGTTTAATTGTCAGACCATGTTTGATTGTTAAGTCTATTGATTGTTATAGACTCCCATCTGGATATCACTTCTGACCATAGGCCTGGGTCTGCTGGTAATACGAGCATTACTCCGGATTCTGTCCATGCCGGTGGTAGAGTCCACTGTGAGTTGTAATACTCACCATATCCTCCACTGAATGTTTTACCTTTTCCTTGAGGATAACCAAACTGATAGTCTGGCCTATAGAATGGTTGTGGATTCTGTTGTGCCGGTGGGTAGACTGGTGGCCCCATGATTGAATCATGTGGGGGTTGATAGCTTTGGGTTGATTCTATTTGTGAAGATGAAGATGGGAATGCATGTTCTTCATGTTTCTTGATGATTTGTGCTGCCACTTGTTTGAAATTTCGAAACTTTGGGTATGGTAAATCATCATTTTCTTCTTCCTTAGAAAGATGAAGAATTGTATGGTTCTCACCACGCTTTGCTGCGAATGGGTTTTCCCATTCCGACTCTGATTCCTTCTTTTGTATAGCGAGATTTTCATCCCATTGTGGTAGGTATTCATCAAGAAATTCTTGTTGATTTTGTGCAAGTCTTTCTTGTATGACAAGAACCTTTCCGCCACTTCGTTCATCATCATCCCAATCACTTCTTTCTTCTAAAATAGTTACCTTTCCTGGGGTAACTTCATCATCGTCTGAGAATTATTTCTCCAACCGTTGCTGCAATTTCTTCTATTAGGGTTGTGTCTGGTGGTGATGCACCTTACTGACATAATAAATCCCATTTTCCAGTGGTTCCCCAAGTGTTGACCTTTTGTCCCATGCTTTTGCCCTTGATCGTTTTGGTTTGTTGGATCGCCTGAACTTTATTTAATGGTTCTCTTTCTAGGGATTCTTGCTTCATTTAAGCAATTTTCACATAATTACTTTTAAGAGATATGTTCTTCTTGCGGAGTTTGTAAGCAGATTCATATGAAGTGTTCTTCATCTTCATCCAAGTTATCATTTCTTATTACTTCTCGGTCATGTTGATCAACTAAGTATCTTGGTGGTTGAGGTGTTTGTCGGTATCTTTCAAATCGGAGACTTATTGATCTATTTAGCCTTTCATTTACTGCAACCCTTGATGGGACACGTACTGAAGTTTGCTCAGGTGGCTTTAGATGCCAGCTCATTCCTTTTAACTCTTCTATACTCCTTCTTTCGTCAGGAATTGCTGTGATGCTAGTTGTGGTGAGATGATCCACAACGTTTTCCACACTATATTGGAATCCCATATAACTGGTGTTTGATAACCTGCCTGTTAAGGCCATTCGTTCATGTTATCAGTAGGTTACTTTCATCCTTCCCTTACAAGTTTAATACCAAATAGTTTGTTATTGAACTTCTAAATGATTGTGGAAGTTCCAATTGGAAACCCCACTGTAGAAATACATTATCAGGGAATGTATAGGACTAAATGCGTTCCTGCAGATCTTAGAGGTCTACTTCATGGTTGCAATAATTTGTCGGCTTATCTTCCATTAGTGTCTCGGAGGAAAACAGAGCATTTGTTCCTGGCAATTCCTCCGGTGAGTGCGTGTTGCCTTATCATGGAATTTCCCCAAGTGATATGCTGAAGTCTGAATTTCTCAGGCTTTCATAAGACTCTTCGTTGCATAAATCGAAGATTTATTTATTTTCACCAACACATAAAATTCTTTGTGCAGAGTATTGTTCATTATACCTGAGTCTTGCATGTACTTTATTATTTGATATTGAGTACTTCTGCTGGAACAGATTTGCTCGCCTTTCTCTTGATATTTCAAGCTGTCTTTCTGGGTCTACAACTGTTTCAAGAGTTCGATTGTAATTATTCCTTCCAAACACTCTTCTTTTTGTTCTAGCTACTTGATGCCTATTTCGGGCCATTTGTCGGTAGCACTAGATTTGATCTTCTTGAGTTGGAAGTTCTGTTTTTGTTTGCGTAGAACTTCTGTTGAGGATGCTTGGTCTTCCGGAAGTCATTTCTTTGACTATTTTCAAATGTTCTTTAACGAATTTATGGGATCTTTCAAAGACGTGTATTTTTTTCGTATACTATTTTTTACCGGGAGTTTTCCATATGATGGTGAATACTATCAAGCTTTTGGAAGTTGATATTGAGTCTTCAAGGTCAGCGGGCTGAACTTCTTTTTCTTTAATCGTATGAATTTCCTTCTTGAGCTTGTCAAACTTTTCTTCTAGCTCAACTAACTTCTGACTTTGCTTAGTGGCCAAATAAAGTAAAGTGTTATTTTGTTTTATAACAGCGTTTACTTGATTAGTCAGACCTCCTTTTGTTAATTCAGTTGTTTTTGCAAATAAAGCCAACTGCTGCGATTCGAGTCTTCAGTAGCTGTATAACTTCTTGATTATTTTGTTGTTGTTTTGATTGTGCTAGCACTCTTTCTGGTGATGAGCTTCTTAACTTGTGTAGAGGTGTTAACCTTCTGGTATTTTGATTAAGTTTTGGTTAGTCTAGGCTTCTTTTAAACTAACTTTGGCTGTAAGCTTCTCGTTGAACAAGGTTTCAAGAATCTCTTTTTGGAGTGGTTGGGACTGTTGGATCTCAGTTGAGATCTGTTGAAGCTTTTTCTAGTTTCACTCTATGTTTTTCTTAGTAATTCCTCACAAGATTCAAGCTTTTCTTGACAATTTTGGACTCTAGACTCAAGTTCTTTTTGTTTTTCAGAAATACTTTTGTAATTTTTAAGTGATACTTTAGAAAATAGATTTAAACGATTATAAACACAAGCTAGATTATTAGCTAAATCGGTTGTTGTAGGTTTAGGATTGTTCGTTAAAAACGATATTTTCAGGATCTACAGTTCGTGAATTATCTAACAATATGTATTTTCTTGCTCAAAGACGCTCGGACATAACATTTAAAAACTCTACATGGGATACAATTTACAAACTTGTTTTAGATTCAACCAAACGGTTAACTTCAAACTTTTCGTCTCTTTACGTATTTTATAAAGAAGCATTGGATGTCTTTTTACAAAAAAAAATGGTGGTTTTATGAAATTTTTTAATTAGAGATGTTTTGTAGAAATATGAATTATGATAAATAACTATCTGTTTACTGCTTTTCCTTGAATATACCTGAAGGGTTTAGCTTCCATAGAGTATGAATGTTTGATTCAAAAGCTCTGTTACAAGATGAAAATTACGTTGCAGAATTTTTATCTTGTATTAAGCTTAAAAACTAAAAACTTTAAATTACAAGTTACTTAAATCACCTATTTATATTAAAATAATAGGAAGCTTGATGTTACAAGGGTTTGGTGGTGGTATTAGTAGTGATGGTGGTGTTCGATGTTTTTACAACTGATATTACAAGCCCTTTTATAGCTATGAAATAAGAATATGCCTTGGCATTAAGCATATGCTTTGGCATCTGGCATATTCCAGGGAATAAACCATTGGGCATATGCCAGGGAATATTCTGAGCCATTATTAATACAATAATTTTTACAATAATTAAACATAAGTGGTGGGGCCGACTTCTTTTTATCTTTTGTAGACTTTTGTTACATGCGGGCCCTTCGAGCTTCTGGACAAAGTGAAACGGGACGATTCAATTTTAACATTTGTAGACAATAATCATCCCATCCCGGGTCCACAACTCTTCTTATTTGATAAGAAAGTGATACAAACCAGTATACGCTTTAACCGTTCTTGTAAGGTGAATACGACCAAATTTATAATGATGGTCTTTTTGCATTTTTCCCAAAAGCAATGACATGTTTGCCAGGTAAATCTATGAGGTACAGTAGCTCTTTTGCCTATAGATTCATACAATTTGCCTAAAACCGTTCAAAAATTAGACAATAACTTTCAAGCATCTTGTTCGATAACTTAATAGTTCTTCTGTTTTGGTGACATCGTCGTCTGGGCAGACTCGGTTGGAAGTAAACACCTATATACAAGTCTCAAATAATGTTCTGAAAAATATGGTAACTTAGAATTATACAAAATTTATATTCCGCGAGAGGTAAAGGTTTGTAACAAGCTTGTAGTTTCTGAGGCAACAAAAGGTCATATTAATGTGTTTTTTTCACAGCATGCAACCTCAAACGTAAATCGATAAAATGTATATATCTTACATGTTATCTAACTATATTCGTCATGCTCAACTTAGTTTCCGTCACCGATAGGTGCCTAACGTTACTGACATTGGACTCAAAGCCGAGGGCTATAAAGAAAGTTCTGTGTCATTGATGAAGGTTTGATGGGCTCTGGATAGCCACAACCCTTCTCGAGCATAGATATGCCTTTAAACATTGTGGATAAAAATAAATATATTTTCACTCCTAAGAATTTCAAATCGACGCCTTACCTCTATCACATTTCTTTACTAAGGCTTTATTTGTTTTTTTCAAATAACCTCTTCTAACATCTTTTCACCACTTATGTCTGCAGTCTTTTAGACGTTTTTTGTTTGTTTTTTTGCAGAGATAAATGGTAAAAATCACTTCTAACCTCTTCAAAAATTCAGACAAAATATTTCACTTCTTACCTCTTCTTACCTCTTCTTCTCACTTCTTTCTACAATAATTAAATAATTCATACTTTTTCTTGGTTTATAAGTTTTCAACCGTCTTTATTCTTTTTTGTACGTTTTTTTACTTTTTCATCCATTTTAATCCGTTTTCTACGATTTTTACGTTTTTCTCCGTTTTTCTACGATATATAATATTTTTTTACGTTTTCATCAGTTATTTTACGTTTTTGTCAGTTTTTTTACGTTTTCGTTTGTTTTTTACGTTTTCATCTGTTTTTTTACGTTTTCGTCAGTATTTTTACGTTTTCGTCAGTATTTTTACGTTTTCGTCATTTTTTTACGTTTTCGTCTGTTTTTTACGTTTTCGTCAGTTATTTTACGTTTTCGTAAGTTTTTTTACGTTTTCGTCTGTTTTTTTACGTTTTCGTCTGTTTTTTACGTTTTCTTTTGTTTTTTTACGTTTTCGCCAACTTTTTTACGTTTTCGTCCGTTTTTTACGTTTTCCTTAGTTTTTTACGTTATCGTCATTTTTTTACGTTATCGTTTGTTTTTTACGTTTTCGTCAGGTTTTTTTATGTTTTTTTTTTGCGTTTTTATCTGTTTTTTTACATTTCGTCTGTTTTTTTATGTTTTCGTACGTTTTTTCTACGTTTTCGCCCTTCTTTTTACGTCTGCGTCAGTCTTTTTACGTTTTCCTCCATTTTTTTTATGTTTTCGTACGTTTTTTCTACGTTTTCGCCCTTCTTTTTACGTCTGCGTCAGTCTTTTTACGTTTTCCTCCATTTTTTTTACGTTTTCGCACTTTTTTACGTTTCCTCCGTTTTTTCAAGTTTTCGTCTGTAAAAGTACGACAATGTAAAAAACAGATGAAAACGTAAAAAGAGGACGAAAACGTAAAATAATTGACAAAAACTTAAAAAAAATGACGAAAACAAAAAAAACTGACAAAACGTAAAAAAACAGACGACAACGTAAAAAACTGACCAAAACGTAAAAAACTAACGGAAACATAAAAAAACTGACGCAAACGTAAAAAACTAACAAAAACGTAAAAAAACAGACGAAAACGTAAAAAATTAGACGAAAACGTAAAAAACCGACACAAACGTAAAAAAAACTGACGCAAACGTAAAAAAATGACGTAAACATAAAAAAAACTAAAGAAAACGTAAAAAAACTGACAAAAACGTAAAATAACTGACGAAAACGTAAAAAACTGACGAAACGTAAAAATACTGACGAAAACGTAAAAAAACTGACGAAAACGTAAAAAACTGACGAAAATGTAAAAAAATAACGAGAACGTAAAAAACAGACGATAACGTAAAATAACTGACGAAAACGTAAAAAACAGACGAAAACGTAAAAAAACTGACGCAAACGTAAAAAAACTGACACAATCGTAAAAAAACTGACGTAAACGTAAAAAAATAAAGAAAACGTAAAATAAAACTGAACGAAATGTAAAAATACTGATGAAAACGTATAAAACTGACGAAAACGTAAAATAACTGACGAAAACGTAAAATAACTGACCAATACATAAAAAAACGGACGAAAACGTAAAAAACACTAGTAAAAAGATAAAGAAACAAAAATGAAAGAAGTACTTCAAGAGAAAAAAAACAAATGGTCTTCTTCTTTGCAGATGAAGAGCTTAGATGCACTTCTTCTTCTGCAGAGATGGTTTGCAGATGAAGAAGTAAAACCTCTGAAAAAACAAACGAAACCTAAGTCTTCTTTCTTTTGATAAAAGCGAACGAGAATGTAAAAAGTTAGCAAATTACAAATCTTTTACAATGAAAAGTGAGACGAAAAAAAACAAAAAACGAGTATAAAAAGTTAACAAATGTTACAGATCTTTTACAACGGAAAGTTAGCAAATTACAAATCTTTTACAATCTAAAGTGAGACACGACAAAAATGAAAAACGAGAAAAGTTAAAGAATGTTACAATTTTCTTACAATGAAAAAACGAGAGATGAAGAAAAAGAAAAAAACCCAAAAGAAAGTTAGCGGTGCGTACAAATTATGCCAGAATTGTAAAGCATGATGATTACCAGATGATAATAATCATCTGAAGATTACAATTTTCTCAAATATCCATGTGGGATAAAATTATTCATGTTTAATAGCTATAGAAGATCAAAACAATTAAGGGAGTAACAACCGAGCCCTAGCATACCACATAAGGGCATCACCCAATATGAAGCATGGAATAATGGGTGGGAAACCTACCACGGCCTTGACACCAAAACCCGTTGAAACCTCAAATCAAACAGTTCCGACCACACAAATAAATCAAGTGGTGGTGCGATAATACGTAGAAGCACAGTTAATTTAGGGAACAGTGAATTGAAACACGTATCTGTTACACCTCAGTTTAGGAATGTTTTACTATTTGTTTAGGAATGTTTTTATGTCGTATTAGGAAAGTCATTGTTTAGGAATGTCTTCGTATTTAATATGTTTGACTATTTGTTTAGGAATGTCATAATAGCCCATAATAGGCCAATGACCCATTTGACTATTATAAATAGTCTTTGTACTATTTCATTATACCCAATCAATCAAGTTAAAGATCAAAACAATTCTCTTCTTCTCTATTTTCTTAAGGAGATCGCACACGCTTGAAGTGGTGCCCTATCCTGATACAATCCCTAACAGGGTCGTATCAATTGATGCTTTCATTGAAGTCGATGCATCTGTTGTGGGTATTGGCGTCGTGCTGCTTCAAAAGGGGCAACCACTCGGTTACTTTAAACGTAAGCTTGGTCCTCGCATGAGGGTTGCCGCGACTTATCAGAAGGAACTCTGTGCGATTGTCGAAGCCGTTTATAAGTGGCGTCAATACTTGGTTGGACGCCGGTTTACCATTCGTACTGATCATAAGGAGTATAAAAGAGCTCATGCAGCAAGTGATTCAAACACCCCTGCAGCAAAAATATGTTAGAAAACTTATGGGGTTTGATTTCGGTATTGAGTACAAACCAGGAGCATCGAACTTGGTGGCAGATGCATTGTCCCGAGTGTTTGAAGAGGGCGAGGAGATCACGACAGCTTTTATGGCCTTGAGTCGGCCCGTGGTAGGGTTGATGGAAGATTTAAAGCGAGAGAACGAGACATTAGACGAGCTTTGTCAGCTTCACCGTCGGTTGGACCAGGGCGAATCTTAAGAAGGTTTTCAACGGGCGCAGGGGCTGCTCCTGTTTCTAGGAGCTTAAGCAACGGTTATCTACAACACCGATTTTGAGTATACCAGATCTGAATGAGGTCTTTGTGGTTGAAGCAGATGCATCCGCCAATGGGATAGGCGCGATATTACTTTAAAATAGTCTGCCCATTAGTTATTTTAGCCGTAAATTGGGTCCGAGAATGAGTTTAGAGGCCACACACCAAAAGGAAGTGGTAATAGAATTGCTTGAGGGATTTTAGGACGGGAAGCCGTTAGAAGAACCCATAGCTATATGTGACTGGCGGGTAGTGTTTTTCAAGATTGCAATGCAAAGAAGATTATGGGATCCAAGAATTAAGAGTACTTTTCAAGACACCACCTTGAGGGCAAGGTGGTTTCGAATGAGTGGAGAATGTTACGCCTCAGTTTAAGAATGTTTTACTATTTGTTTAGGAATGTTTTTATGTCGTATTAGGAAAGTCAATGTTTAGGAATGTCTTCGTATTTAATATGTTTAACTATTTGTTTAGAAAGGTCATAATAGCCCATAATAGGCCCATGACCTATTTGGCTATTATAAATAGTCTTTGTACTCTTAAATTATAATCAATCAATCAAGTTAAATATCAAAACAATTATCTTCTTCTTCTCTATTTTCTTAAGGAGCTCACACATGTTTGAAGTGGTTCTCTATCCCGATACAACCCCTAACAGGGTCGTATCAGTATCATTGTAACACCACCACATGTCAAAAACTCAAAACAACTTATGACCTTCATTGGATCGATCCTTACTAAAAGGACAAAATATGATCTCCTCCACGTAAACAACAAATACGACCCCATCCGAGTACATCGGCACAATTTACAACCCAATATGAAACCATAAGACCCGCATGAACAACAAACCAATCTTAATCGCATCAAACCACAAATCGAGCCGACCCATATGACATAACACGAAACTACCTATCATGAACAACATCAACATGACCATAACCCGATCTAAACTACATAACCCAGCACGAACTACAAACCGAATTGTGCGAGTTCGACCCACAACCTACAACACTCATATATGATTAGTAACTATAAAAAGTTAACAAAGTGTACAAATTAATATTATCTGATTAGTAACTATAAAAAGTTAACAAAATGTACAAATTAATCATATCTGATTAGTAACTATAAAAAGTTAATAAAGTGTACAAATTTATCGTGAAATAGCAAATGTATGGATTGATATATATCAAGCCATCATAATATTTCACGAGGAACATAATACACAAAACTCAACTTGAAGAGTTCCCGCATACCTCACTATATAAAGTAACATATTATCTTCTCAATTATTGATGTGGGTTAAAAGGTAACTCTTCTTCTATACAAGCTAGCATATTCCTTAGCCGTTTTTGTAAGGCGAATACAACCAAATTTATTAAAGATGGTCTAGCACATGAAGACATCATAATATAGTCCATAATTTTGGTCGTAGAATAGCAATGAATTTTTTCAAATGTACCGATTTGGTACGTCAACTTTGAAAAAATTGTGTAAATGTAACGAACTTTCATAAAGTGTTCCAATCTGCACATTTTGATGACGTGTCACACCTAGAATTCTAACATATGACACCATTTATAACGTGACACGCTATCAGAAGATTGAAACACAATATGAATGCATGTGATTATTCAAAAGAAATGTTACGAATCGTTTCATCAGAATACTATGTTTTGACTTTAATCGTTGTGTTTCGTTATGACATAGGCTTTTGCATAGGGCCTCTATAAAAGCTCTCAGCTACAACATGGATTCGGGATAGCAACAAATCTTATCCTGCTTAATATATATGTTGATCGCACATTCAACTCACCGGGGCGTTTGGTTTAGGGATTTTCTTTTAAAATTCAGTGTTTTTTTTAATATGACCCGTTTGACCCGAGCCCATTCGGTCTGAATTATAAATTTGCCCGTTTTGACCCATCCGTGTTGTGACCCGTTGCTAGTGCCCGCCTGACCCACCCGTTTTGCCACCTCTACTTTTTGCTAATCTTTATCAAAGAAAACCATTCATTCCTAAAAACAGTAACTCTTGATTCATGAAAAACATACACACCATATATAGAAAAGCCTTGTGAACTATCTAAAAAAAGAAAGACCACAAACAAGAAAATGTGACAACATCAACACGAAAAACCGATCAAATACTAGATTCTTGTCATTGATCAAATCAAGAATGCTTTCTTTTTTTCACAAAAAAAATTTCTAGAAATTTTCCTATTTTCCACAAATTTTTCTAAGGAAATAAAGTTTTTATAGTTTTATTTACATTTCTTTCATAAGTCAATGTCTCAAAATCTTCATGAAGAATAGGCTTCATGTTTGTATGATTTTTCTTGCAAAGCATTGAAACTCTTTTACAAAAATGGCGGATGAAGAACAAACCTCGGCAATCCGTGAGGAGGAAACAATGGATGTTGAACAATCTACAAGCGTTACGGATAACATGTCGAATTCAGATACTAGTAAAAAAGAACAAAAGCAGGAAAGTACCAAAGAAAAGCCGAAAAGCGCAAAGGAAAAGCTTAAAGCGGGTGAGTTTTTTAACATCTTTTTATTATGTACATTACGTACGATATCTTATTTTAAGAAAGATATCGGGTTTTGTAGATTTGGAACAAATGAAGGAAAAGTATTCTAAGTTGTTACTAGGAGAAGATATGTCGGGTGGAGGGAAGGGTGTTTCATCAGCTTTGGCTCTATCAAATGCCATTACAAATCTTGCTGGTATAAATTCACAAGCTTACGAAAGGAAGCTCGTTTAATTTGTTAATTGGTTAAACATGACGATTATAAGTTTATTTTTTTCGGGCTTTTTGTAGCTTCGGTTTTTGGAGAACAGCATAAACTAGCCCCAATGAAAGAAGACTCAAAAAAGAGGTGGAGAAAAGAAGTTGATTGGCTTTTATCTGTGACTGATCATATCGTTGAGTTTGTCCCTGTCCAACATACCGCCCGTGACGGGTCCAATATGGAGGTCATCTATCTACCTTCGTGTTAGGATATGGTACCCAAACTGCTCAATATAATTACAAAAAAGCTCCATATCGAGGCTAATAAGCAATAAGTTGACCCAAAATGAAAGCATAATGATCCAAAATCGTCGCTTGATATTGGAGCCCATCACATTGTGACATCGTTTATAAATGAGACTTTTAAGTACTTTAGATCAGCATATTGACCTCTTTGGGTACCATGTTTTATGGTATTCGTTTGTACATTTCCTAATATATGATTCAGATATGCAGATTATGGTGACAAAACAAAGAAAAGATTTGCTTATGAACATCCCTGCGCTACGAAAGCTTGACAAAATGCTCACAGTATGATTCCTAGTGCCCGTTTATTCAATATACGTAAAAGCCAAATTGCCCCCATTAGCTAAAGTAACGATATGAATCTGTTTCAGGATTGTCTAGACAACTTCAAGAATCAAACGGAGTTTTGGTATGTTTCAAAAGATGCCAACGAATCAGAAAAAGGATTCCAAAGAAGTGATAAATGGTGGCTACCAACGGTGAAGGTTCCTCCGGGAGGGTTATCAGAAGAATCAAGGAAATGGATGCAAAAGCAAAAAGATTGTGCAAATCAAGTTTTGAAAGCTTCAATGGCTATCAATGCTGAAGTACTTGCAGAAATGCATATTCCTGAGAGTTACATAGAGAATCTCCCCAAGGTATATAGCTATATATGCAACGCGTTTTTTTAAGGATTTTAACTAGAAGTCAAATGCGTCATTTTGACTAGCCATTGACTCACTGATAAGAAAATGGGTCGAAATTGTCACGTCTAATATTATGCTTAAATGTCAGTCTAAGTAGCTTAGTAAATAAACTACTCTAATATGCTACCTACATTGATTCTGGACAGAATGCTCGAGATAGCCTTGGAGAGCCAATCTATAAGAGCATTACAGTCGAGTTTTTCGACCCGGGGCAATTCCTATCATCCGCTGATTTATCATCAGAACACAAAATACTTGACTTAAAGAACAAGATCGAAGCTTCAATGATTATATGGAAAAGAAAGATGAATCAAAAGGAGTCGAGAGCTTCGTGGGGTTCGTCCTCTAAAATGGAAAGAAGAGAACTCTTTGAAGAGAGGGCCGAAACCATTTTACTACTAATCAAACAACGGTTCCCTGGTCTTCCTCAATCATTACTAGACATCAACAAAATCGAGTCTAACAATGTATGAACACAAAAAGGCGAAACTTTATTCCTTTTTCTTCTCGTTCAATTACTAAAGATTTGACTTACCTCCAAACTATATGTAGGACGTTGGTCATGCAGTCTTGGAGAGCTATTCAAGAGTATTAGAGAGTTTGGCAAATACAGTAATGAACCGTATAGAGGATGTACTATCTGCAGACGAGTTGGCACATGAATCATCGGAGTCAAACTACGCGAAATCCCCAGGATCTGGTCAAACTCCTGAAAGAGCACCTACTTCAACAACAATATCGGATATCATGGGTTGGGAGCCTGATCAAGAAGATACATAGATAATGGATGACTTCTACGATAACAACTTTATAGAGGACATAGCCTACGATAAGGTTTGATCAAATCTATTAGCGTTCTGACCAAACAAATATGAAAAAGCAAATGGTTTACAAACCAAGAAGCCGAAAATCAGGTGATTAACAAGTTTCTAACTACTGATAGGCGTAACAGAAACGAGTAACAAGCAAAAGACAGAACACAAAGAGTAGGAAATAGGAATACAAAAGTACATTACCGTCAAGCTGTATGTACATACTTGGTATGATCCAAACCTGTAAAGTGATTTATAGCATTCGCCCGTACAGTCGTGCAAAACATTTTTATATAGCTACAAGAGAAAGATGAGTTACTTACCTCGTTAGATCCGAGTTGTTCACATATTAACTATAGTTTTGTTGCCTTAATACAATGTAGGGTAAATGTCGTAGAATACCAACGTACTTTCTGAAATTTACCACAATGAACCATTTACTTTTTTATTACCGATATCAC
>BQNB010067357.1:0-30617 GCA_026074375.1 Tanacetum coccineum | reverse complement strand
CCAAATGCTTAAAAGACTCGCGGGAAACCAATTCTATTGTTTCCTCGATGGCTTTTCGGGTTATTTCCAGATTCCCATAAACCCGAAGGACCAAGAAAAGACAACCTTTACTTGCCCATACAGAACATTTGCCTAACGTCGCATGCCTTTTGGGCTATTCAATGCACCCGGCACGTTCCAACGATGTATGATGGCAATCTTCCATGACATGATCGAGAAAACGATGGAAGTGTTTATGGATGAATTTTTAGTCTTCGGGGATTCTTTCTCTACATGCCTATCCCACTTGGACAAAATGTTGAAACGGTATGAAGACACCAATTTGGTCCTCAACTGGGAGAAAAGCCATTTCATGGTAAAAGAAGGCATTGTTCTCGGACATAAAATCATCTACATATCAGGAATTGAGATCGACCGAGCCTAGTTAAGTTGACTGTTATCGCCAAGCTCCTCACCGACTACTGTGAAAGGTTTCGAAAGTATTCTTGGGCATGCGGTTTTACCGACGGTTCTACAAGACTTCTCAAAATATCACCGCCCAATGGACACTCACTGCTGAAAAAGAGACTCCATTTTTTTCTCAAAGAGTGTATCGATTCCTTTAATATACTTAAAAGAAATTGACTGAGGCTCAGATTTTGATTTCTCCCCGACTGGACTTGTCCCTTCGAATTATGTGTAGATGCAAGTGACTTTTTGCAATTGGGCAGTCCTAGGGCAACGAAAGAACAAGCATTTCAAACCAATTCACTATGCCAGCAAAACCTTGACTGAAGCTCAAGCACACTACACTACGATCACGATAAAGGGAATTACTTGCGTAGGTATTGCTTTGAGAAATTTCGGTCAATTTGTTTTGTCTGATGAGCATAGTGTATACCACCCATTTCTGCTATTCACAAGTATCTCTTCGCTAAGAAAGATGCTAAAAGCCAAGACTGATGGGTGGATCCTTTTGCTTTCAAGAATTCGATGTTGTCATCTGAGACAAAAAAGGAGCAAAGAATCTGGCCGGTCGATCATCTTTCCAGCTCCTAGCCGCAGAAATAAGAAAGAGTGGAATCAGATAGGAGATGAAAAGAGACAGCTTAGAACTAAGAAGAAGTAATACAACCAGAAGAGAAAGAAGCCATACCTAAAGAGACTAAGAAAGATAGTTTCTGAACAGAAGGATAAGTGTATGAGAAGTTAGAACAGGACAGATAGTAGCAGAAGCCGAAGTGTGTTAGAAGAGATAGAGATGAAGAGAGTAGAAGTGGAAGAAAATAAGCCCACGCACCTTTACACAGTAACAGAGTAGGCAGAAAGTTAGAACCTCATCAAGATAAACTCGAGAACAAGGAAATCACGGTATACATTTCCTCTCGAAACTCTTGGATCGGTTGCTCTTCGTGTTGATAGTACCCCATGATTTGCAGATTTTGCAAACTACCATGCGGGGAAGTTCGTTGTCAAGGGAATGTCATCCCAACAGAAAAACAAGTTTTTCAAAGATGCAAAAACACTACTTCTGGGTGACCCCTTCTTGTTTAAATTCTGTGCGGCATCAAATGATGCGGCGGTGTTTGTGCAACGGCAAAGAAGCTCTCGAATTCTCGTAGTTGCCACATAGACCCACCGGGGGACATCACGGTGCAAATCTCATGCAAAAAAGGTCTTTGATGCCGGATTCGTTTGGCACATTTCAATATACAAGGTTGACCACGAGCTTGGTTATAAAAATTGTTGACTCGTGCAACGTCAATAGAAAAATTTCACAAAAGGATGAAAAAGCTCTAAATTCCATCTAAGTGTGTGAAATCTTTGACGTTTGGGGCATCGAGTTTATGGGAACCGTGTCCATCTTCTAGAGGACATCTTAATACTTTACTGTTGGCTGTCTTATAGGTCACTTAATGGGGGTTAAAGTCGCTAAAGCGCTGTCCCCACCAACGGACGCCCAACGCAGCTCTCGGCTCGCGCATCCTCTCGCGCGCACGCTCTCTCTCGCACTCTATTTGCCAGATTTGGTGCCCCACTCGTGCCTTCATCAGTGATGTGAAAACACATTTATTGCAATGACCAGTCTTGCAAAAGGTCTGGCTTAAATTGGTGTCACTCATCGTCTGCTCCTCGTGTTCACCCACCAGAAAACCAAGTGGGCAAGTTGAAGTATCGAATGTGGTTTTAAAAAGAAGTTATTGAAAGGACAAGTGGGCGAAAAATTGTGCCCTCCTTGGTAGACAACTGGTATGACGCTCTCTGGGGCCTTCCGTCCTGCATACAAAACATCCATCGGTGTACTCCGTACATAGCTTGTATATGAAAGGCATGTCAATCTAACGATTTGGAGTTGGAGCAACAAAGCTTACTGGGCCTTTCAAACATGCAAACTTTGATCTTAAATCTCGGGTGATCAACGCCCAAGTTCAAATCAATGAATGTAAGTGAACTGCGTGATCAAGCCTATGAAAATTCTTTGATTTACAAACGAGACAAAATAATTGGATTCAGGCCGCAAAAAGAATCAAAACCAGGTTTTCACCGTCGGGTGCTCAAGTCATCCTCATTTAATCAGATTGGAAAAATTTTCTCCGGCAAGTTGATGTCCGTTGGTCAGGGGACCATTTACAACTGTTCAAGTTTTCCGTATGCACGTTGAGTTATCCAAAACTCCGGGCAAACTTCAAGTAATATGGTCATCATTCTCAAGACTACTTTCGGAGGTTGTATCCCTGCTATGGATATCCCGGACATCCAAACCTTCCTTAAGGACAAACCTAAATTCAGGAATTGGGTCAAGCTTAGTGACCCTAAACAAGCGCTTCGTGGGAGGCACCCTTATGGCTTTATCCTAGTTACAGGTAGAGTAGTAGTATGCTAGCGTAGTAATGAATAAGTGTTTAGTTGTTGTGAGGAGGCTTGCCTCTTTCCTTTTCCATGTTTTGTGTTGTTTTGTCCAGGATGTTCTGGATTTTTGAAGCCTCTCGTGATCGCGGTATTTGTCCTTCGATCAAAAGAGCTTCACAATCCTTAGCTTCATTTGAGAATCCCGATATCCTAATCTTATCGACTAACGTTTATCTTTAAGCATAATTCATAAACGGCTTAGGATTTACGTATAAACCCTTCGTAAAACATTGAGGACAATGTTTCATTCTAGTATGGGGGGGGATCTTCGATTTGATTATGCCTGCAACCGTTGTTATCACGTAATCCCATTTTTAACACCAAAATTTCAAAAAAATGAAAAAATTTAAAAATTTTCAAAAATAAAATAAGTATTTTGTCACAATTTTGACTTTCCTACTAGGTAGAATAAGAGTAAATTTTGACCCGATCGAGCGTGTTGAGCTCTAGCTTGTTCCTTAACTTTTAGACTAAGCGTTCGCGAATATTCGCAAAGAACGAAAAATGATAGTATTAATTATAAGTGGGATGCCTAAAACACGGATTATTTGAAATTTAAGAGTCATGTGTGTAATTTGTGATTTTTCTTCCCATAAGATTCTAACCTGATTAATCATACGTCGCTTACTTGTTGGAAAAATTCAACTTAAATCAATAATTTTTTATGTAGTATATCGCAAAAACTTTAGACTTAGTACCAAATTTATACTTGAATTTTTAAAGACGTTTTCCCAATACTAAATAAATAATCGATAAAAATGCAAAAACAATCTAAAAAATATAAACTGTGGGTTGATAAAAGTTTGCTGTATGTGCGGCTCACCAACCGATGTTACCCAGAGCTTCTACAAGAAAAACCATAGTATAGAATAATAATCCCGAGACTGATTAAAAAGTTGCTGGTCTTACCCGGTCACCCGATGTTGAGCCTTCTAAAAAGGTCGAGGGTGCAAATTGCAATAATGGTTAATATTATGTAATGAATAAAAATCTCTTTTTGTGCGTGAAATTCAAAATGCTTTGAACCTTTGGCTATCTATATTTATAAAGCTATGCTGCATGAGGAAAAACCTGGGAGTTTTTGAACCTAAGGTCCGTGAGTCCGATACTTGTCTCTGTGGGGTCGTTAAAACCTGGTCACTTATCCGCATGGTTGGGATGTGCCGCGATGGAAAGTCGTACATGGGATGATCTCGCTTCAAACTCATTCTTCTCGGGTGGAACGTTGTACATAGAATGTTTGCAATACATTGATCCATGGTTGAAATCAAATAGAACACTCACACCTAACGATAATAAAATTGTCGGGAGTGAAAAGTTTACAAGTTGCAAATATGAGTAGTGTTAGCATCTTAACTCATAATTAACGGTGATTTCGTTTTAAGCTTGGTTTGGAATAAGTGAAAAGTCGGGAACGATGAATTTTATCCTTTTTTGGGGCATTCTCGGATCGAACATTGCATTTGTTCTATGATCCCTTAAAGTTATTAAATAACGAAAGTCAAAACGTTCTAGAAAAATGAAAAATACAAAAAGATGGTGGCAAAAGGTTGTATATATAAAAATGGTAAAGACGGGGATTTTCAAAACTTATGAGTCTTTAACTTCCTCGATGAACACTTAGCTACTTTTCTAGTTATTAGAGAGGGGATCGAATCGGATTCGAGATTTCTTAGTTTTCTAAATGCCTTACTTCATAGATTTGCGTGCGGACCCGGCAATACTCATAGTTGGGGAGGGGATTTAGGTTTATAGTGTTAAATTACACACACCTCTATTTACCTTTAAAACAACGTTAAAAATAACCAAAAACGGACTTAAAATCCAATTTATGATTGTTTGCTAATTGTGTTGTGCAGGAACGGATATCTAAGAAAAGGACGAAAAACAAAGCCAAAACGACAAAACCGGACACGGAATGGAAAAGCGTGGAAAAGACAAAATCAAGACAAAGCCCAAGTATGAAAAAGTCAACCCAAGTCAACCCCGACAAATCCAAAGTCAAACCCAAGGCCACAAGTGAAGAAAAATAAGTTTAGGGACTAAAATTGCCAAGTCCCTAACTTATTTAATGAAGGAAAAAGAAGAAAAAAACTTGCAAGGGGTAATTCTGCCAAATCTCCAAGTATTAACCACAAGGGCTGATTCTGCCAACTTCCCAAAGTTATAACTCACAAGGACGTGTGATGCAAAGTCCCTCTTAACAATGAGGGACTAAACCTGTCAACTCCCCAAAAACACTTATAAACACATGGACTAAAACTGCAACTAGAGATATAACTGATGGGACATATTTGACAAACCACACTCACACCGTTTTTGAAGTTACTGTACATCCCTCCCAAACATTCCCGCCAATTTTCTCCCAACTCCCCTGTCACTTTCATACACCTCGACTACTGTTCCCTACCCTCCAAAACCATCACCACCACCCTCCCCCACCCCCACATGGGCTCTAGACAAGCTGGCAATCCTCAGCACACCTATTGGCTAAGGAAATTGAAGGTCAAGATTCGTTGACTTTGGGACCAAGACAATCCTAGGGCCAGGATTTGTTTGAGTTTCTACTCTCACAACAAACACAAGTCGTTTCTGTGTCTACAAAGAAGCACAAGGAAAGAAGACAAGAAAAAAAAAACCTAGCTTAGTTTGCTATAAAAAGCTGTTGTAAGCCATTGTGCCAAAAGGAGAGTAGTTTTTAGTTTTCAGTTAGTTTTTAGTGTGTTTTTTAGCTCAGTTAAAAGTTTTTAATTTACTTTGTACTTGCATTCTTCTTTTTAATGAAAATTCAGTTTATCCTTAACATTGTGTTCTAAGTTTATATTAACTTGTGTTTCTTTAAAAATCATATAAGTTCTTAATATAAGCTCTTTATAATCTGTTTTAAAACTTTAATACAAGAGTTTAAGAAAAATTAAAAAAGGAAAAAGAAAAGTTACTGTTTGATAAAGGATGAATGAGCAAAAATGGATGGCTCATTGGTATGCTTAGTCTAGCTTATTTATAAGCTTGGGTAGGTTTTAGAGCTTATTTAGGATTCACATAATCCTGTTTTGAGCAAGGATTAAGGTACACTTCCTTTTTTACTTTTGCTTAAAAGTTACTGTAGCAACAACTTATTTTTGCTCATTCTTAGCTTATTCTTGTTTTTCTTAATTGTATATGTCCTGTGTATGTTTGTTAATGCTTAACTATGCTTATTTAATCTTTGCCTTTAAAAATGAGTGCCTAACATCAGTGTGTAAAAAGTATTAAAATATTTTTAGAATATAAAGGGGGTTTGGGATAAGCCCAAAAGGTCAAAACAGGACTGTTATGGGTTGGTTGGTCTAATGGTTAACTTTGAGTCTTTAAGCTATTGTGAGTTGTTTTTCAAAGTTTTAAGTCCCATTAGGTGTTTTTCAAGTTTTCCATTATTTCCTTAGGTCTGTGGGTTTTAAAAAGCTCCAAAGTGCTTATTTGCTTAAAACTTTATAAAACTTAAGTTGTAGTGCTGTTTTGTGTCATCCATATGTGTTAATCACCTAGTTAGAAACTTAGGACACCCTATTTATACCACATTCTCGTCACTTTTTTTATTAGAATTTTCATAAGTAAAACTAGTTAAGATTTTTCATTCCAAATTCTCAAAAAAAAAATGCTTTTCAGTCTTTTAAAATTTGTGCACAAGCTCACCTTAAGCCATGCTTAATCTCTCTTAACTTAATTTTTAATTTTGAGCTTATTTGACAGCTTATTTTAAGCTGTCAAATTAAGCCCTTGTTTAGTTTATTTCCCCTAGTGCTAAGGTACATTTTTAAGCCAAACTTTCTTTCGCTTATTATGTCTTAAGCCCCTAGGATCTTTTAGCTTTTTAGATTCCCTAGGGTCCATACTATACAGCCCTAACAGCTCATACGTTAGATAGCACCTTTTGGATAGCTTGTTTATAAGCTTGAAAGTAGGGACTTGACTGTTTTATTTTAGCATAGTGTAGGAAATTGGCTTATTTTCCGTTTTTAGCTTTATTAAGTGCTTATAGCGTTGTTGGAATTCAGTTTCTTACTTGCTTATCTTGGGATTGCTAGTGGCTTGTGATAGCTTTTGTCTCTTTCCATTGCTTATAATGTGACATGAAAAAAGCCAATTCACCCTAGCAGTACTAAACTCAAAAGTTACAGTATGCTGAATGTGTTATAGCAAACTTCTGGCTTATTGGGTTTCTTTCATTTGCTTATTTTGTTCCTAGAAGTTCTTATTGTTGGTGTGTTAAGCTGTGTGTGCTCATTTTCCAATTTTCTTTCCTTATTTGTTCATAAAAGTCAAAAGCCATAAGCCATTAAAGCTTTAAGCTCAATTTAAGCTTCTGTCAACAAAAAGCCCTTTTTCAGCTTATTTATAAGCTTTCACAAATTCCTGTAGTTATAAAAATTGATAAGCTCAAGGAGCTTATCAAGTTTGTGTAAAAAGTTTTTTTTTAAAAAGGGGAGATAAGAGGAAACCCGGGTGAGCAAGACTCGAACCCGGGCCTCAACCCTCAATACACCCCTTTTTATAACCAAGCCTTTACCGTTGCGCCCTTGGGACTTCTACGTTAGAGTCCCAAGTGGTTTAGTATTTAACCACATTTTAGCCCGTTTGGCTATAAGCTCTTTTGAGCTTATTTTCGGCTTATTTATAAGCCGAATTTTGGGTTTCTTTTTTTCTTAGGATAGTATTAGTGTAAAGTGATGTTAGTACTTTTTTCAGAATTTTTAAAATTAGTTTAGTATTTTTTTATAATTTAATTTCGTTATAAGTTTTAAAAATTCATAAAAAATATAAAAACTATCAAAAAAATAATTTTCTTTTTTAGAAAATTTTGTTTAGTCATATACTACGTAGGAAAAATAGAAAAACTTTCGTAGGGTTAATTTTATAAACTTTTGATTTTTAAAGAACGGGGCTCGGGTACGGTTCTTGTCTTGACTCGTTTTTGGGTTAAACGACCTCCGTTTTCAGTCTAGTCTTTTTCATTCTTCATTATTAGTTCCCTAGAGTAGTTTAGAAGTAAAAAATTCTTTGTAGGGTTAATTTTGAAGATTTTAGGTTTTTGACCCCTTTGTGTCGGGAATTCATCTTGCTCTCGCTCCCTCCCACCATCCCCCATTTTTTTTTTTCTTTTTTTTTTTACTCCTTTGTTTTTTTTTTTTTTCTTTTTTTTCAGCTTAATTTCATAACTTTTAGGTTTTTCTTAATCGTTTTTTGTGTGATATTGTTTAACTTAGCTTTCCACACTCTCAAATCATTTCTCTCATTCAAACTCCAATCTTCCGACTGTATCGATTCTCCAGTCCAGCCTCGTTGGGGATAAACGACCCGGGAACATTCTATACTACTTCTCGGTTTTATTGATTGTAGTTTTTTTTTGATTATATATATTTTATTTTTTTTATTATAATTATATTATAGTTTTGAAAACAAAATTAATAAATCACTGCTATACTGTCCAAAACCGATATTCCCCCATTCCTTCCTCCGGATCTATCATACCTGGTTGAGCAATCTATCTGATGCGAAGGTTTTGTGAAATTCTTTGGTTGTTGTTTGTTGGTGTGGAGTAGTTTAGTTTGAAATCCTTAGCCATAAGTACAAGTGCCATGTTCATTGCAGTGGTGGGATCATTAATTTCATCAGGGTTTGGCATTGGTTGTTTCATGTAGTTAGTGTTGAGTGAAGGTTGTGGGACATAGTTGTTGTTATTGGGTGGTGGATGTTGCATATAGGTAATTTGTGATGGGTGATCTGGGTGAAACACTATATAAGTGTAGGGAGTCTAACAGTTTTCCATCAATGCCAATGGATCATGTGTTTTTGCAAGTCGTTCTGCCCTGAGTTCGTTTACCTCCTCCTGATTCATCATCAATAAATCATACAACTGAGTATAGTCCACTTGATGTAAGTCCTTTGTCTAGCGAACAATAGTGACGTGACATTTCCATGCAGGCTGTAGATTGTTGATGAATTTAAGATTGCTGGCTATCTTTTTTGGGAAATGTTTGTTTCGTTTAAAATCGTTCATTAACTTTGAGAAACGATGATAGTAAGATTCAATCGATTCCCCGTCAGTAGAAGTAAACCTTTCCCATTCATTAAACAGTTTAGCCTTTTTCTCTTGAGCCTAATATCAGAACCTTTCATCATTTGCTGAACACGTAACCAGATTTCCTGAGTAGTTTCACAACTATCTACTACAACATAGATATCTTCAGGAAGACCCATAAGAATAGTCTGAATAGCTTGATCATCAGCTTCCATCTGCTTAATATCCTTTTTAGTGAGTTCTTCATTCGTCTGTTCATGAAAGGTTTCAGCATTAGGAACGTCACGGTCTGGGTCACCTGGTTCAGGAATCATTCGTTTGACAAACAGACCATGCATAATGAAATTGTAAAGCAATTTCCCATTTGGTTTGCTTTTTGCATAACGAAGAAGACGACTCGACCATGGAACGTAGTTGTCTTTGTTAAGCATAGGAGGACGGTTTTCGGAACCCGCATCATAAATGTCTTGTTGAGTTGACATTGCAAAAGTGATGTGAAATGATATTCGATTAACCTGAAAACCTGTATTTCGCTGAACCTTATTTCGCCTGAATCAAAAATACCTTATTTTGCTGGAAATGATGAATCGTATTTTGCTGCCACTTTTGTACCTTGGTATTTCGCTGCCACTTTTGTGCCTTGGTATTTCGCAGTCTTCAAAGAAATAAGCCCATAAATATGGTAAAAAAATAAGCACTTTTATAACCAAATAAGCCACGAAATAAAGAAGAGATAAGCTAGGAAATAAGATGAAACAAGTAAACATGATACAAAGGGAAAAATAAGCCGAATATAAGCTAAAACACAAACTAGGCCGTGACTTTCCCTTAAACCACAAATAAGCCAAACAAATAAGCTCTATATAACCATAAACAAATCACTAAACCTAGGCTCTTGATACCACTTGTAACACTATATCATCTACTCAATCATCACACGGAAAAGATAATACAAAAATAGAGAGAGAAAGAGGTTTAGAGAGAGAAACAAATAAGAAACAAAAATGGAAGATTCATTAAAGAGAAAATGCAAACCAACACCCTTCTTATAGAGATAGGAAGGGTATATGTATCCTTACAACATGGTTGGCCCCTAATGGGCTTTAACGGGCCTTAATGGGCCGTTTACTAGAAAGCAAATGGGCTTTAGCCCGAAATCTTGGCCCAATTAGCTTAAGTAATTCCCGTAAACTGTATTTTCCTATACAAGGCTCGGGAATAAATAATGACCATCACTTTACTAAAACAGCGGCTAACAGTCATTAGGCGCATAAAAGTACTAGGCGCATTAGACAACCCAAATGGTCCGACAAGCCATACGGCCCATCCTTTGTCTTGTAAGCGGTCTTACATTCATCACCCAGTTTAATCCAAATTTGATGGTAGCCACTCCTCAAGTCGATTTAAAAAAAATAATCTAGCATTTTTTATTGATCCAAGAAGTCATCAAAATGCGGAATAGGAAAACGATACTTTACCGTGATTTTTTTGATGGCTAGACTATCAACGCACATCATGCAACTTCCATCCTTCTTTGGTGTAAGAAGCGCCAGAACCGCACAAAGACTAATGCTTTCTTGAATGTGGCCTTTCTTGAACAATTTTTCTATTTTCCCACGCAAAATTTCAGACTCATTATGGCTCATCCTATAGCGAGGAAGATTAGGTAAACTGACTTCGAGAATCAAATCAGTTTGGTGATAAATATTCCTCAAAGGTTGCAAACATCCACCACAACCATGCTAAATTCGGCTAGGCAGGGTTTAATTACCGTCGATATTGCATTCTCCATGTCATCTTCAACTCCTTTCACAACCAAAGCATAAGAAACTCCCGTCTCCTTCCTTTTCGCTTGAAACTCCTTTGGTGATGCAACTAAAGACCAAAGTCTTGTTCTCTAATTTCTTCTTGGGAGCGATGACACCTAAAGGTAGCATAACAATAGTTTTCCCAGTCCATTTAAACAAATACATATTTGATTTACCTTGGTGCGTAGCATCCACACCATGTTGCTTTGGTCTTTCTAATAATACATGACATGCCTCCATATCAACAACATCACAAGTAACTAACTCATTGTAATGTTTCCCAATAGCAAGATGAGCCTTACAATCTCCGTCACCCTTAAGTGTCGGCCCCTTAAATCCACCTAATCTGATAAGGACTAGGATGGGGTTCGGTTGGGAGCTTAAAAGCTTTAACCAAAGCCTTAGACATCAAATTTTCACAACTTCCTCCATCAATGATAATAGAACAAATATTTTCCTTAACCAAGCATTTAGTTTGAAAGATTTCATTTCTTTGTGAAGAGTCATTCCTTAGGCGAACATAAAGTTCGTTGGACAACGTATGTGACTTGTTCCACCTCTCCGTCCAAAGGCTTGGTATACTTCAACTCCTCATCTTCTTCTTGAAACACCTCGTCAATAATCAATCCTTTATTCCCACTCTCTACTGAATAATAAGTGGATCGTTTAGGACATACATTAGACCTATGCCCCAGTTCACCACACCTAAAACACTTATCACTCGTTGGTCTAGCATAAGGGTTTGAATTGATCGGTTGGCTTTCTTTGTTCTTGTCCACTCCAGTCCCACAAACTTTAGAACTTAAGGTTGTCATAGTAGCACTAGGAATGGCAGACTGAATTTGGTTTGGTCAACTCACAAAAGTCTTCAAACTCTCCATGTTTAAACGCCTAAACCTAACTCCGAGTTTAGAAGCCATCCTTTCCGCATTCATTGCTATGTTTTGAGCTTGATCCACATACCAAATTGGTGTCAAGCTCAACCTCTCCTTGATTGAAGAATTCAGCCCACTGATATACCTAGCCACGGATTGTTCATCCGTTTCTCTTAAGTTACAACGGGCTTGCAACCTCATAGTCGGCTACAGCTCTTTTTCTTTGGACACAAGTATGATATTGTTGGTACAAAATTTGCTCATTATCCGGGGGCAAAAACCTACCTTTGATCATCCATTTCATCCTCATCCAAGTATCCACGGGTCGTCTACCTTGTGCTCTTCGGTTATCTTGTTCACGTTGCCACCAAGCTCCCGCTCCTCCATGTAACTTATAAGCCACAACCTTTACTTGTTCTTCTTTGGGAACCTCTATGATGTCAAAAAACTTTTTGACCTCATATAACCAATCTAGCACTACCTCAATGTCAAGATTTCTAGCAAAGTTAGGAATCTCGGCCTTGACCCGATAACTTTGCCGCTTACCATACCCACGGGGATTAACATTTTGACTAACCATAATCCTAATCGCCTCTCCTATGACCTCTATTGAACTCCTATAGAGTCTCTTCTCCTTCCTCATCTGAAGCCATGATGTCCTCATGTCTCCAAACTCATTTTGGAGATTGGTTACGCCCATGATTATCATAGAATCCCTTAAAATTGGTACAGGATCTACAATTACCATGTTCGTTAGCCTTACAATTGGGATGGTTACCACCACCTATGATCGCGGATTGTATCTCTTCAAGAACAATGGACATACTCGCGAATTTGGAAGTGAGATCATTGATCGCACTATCCATCTCTTCAGTCGATCGCACCCCACTACTGGTACATGTTTGAGGAATCTTTGCACCACCCACCATCTAAGATACTAACCTGGCTCTGATACCAACTGATGCAGAACAGAAACGTGCTATAAATCCTAACTCGGGTTCAAGTCGAATAGTAAAGAGATAAAAAAAACTGAAGTTGTGAGTTTTTATTAATTACTGAATGCCACCATAATAAACCCAAGCCTTCTATATTTATAGGAAAACTAAACTTAAGGAAAAGTTAACCAAATTATTCTATAACAAACAAAATAAAGAAACTAAAACAAAAGTCACGACACAAAACAAACACTAATAAGCTACTTGTCTCATTCCACCAATATGTTTTTGAGTAACCTTACTCCCACCCTCCATTAAGAGACAAAACAAACAACCAATACCCTTGTATATTTTTGAGTCAACCTTACTCCCACCCGGCCACCACCAATAATTTAATTCCTGGACTTAGGGCTTCCGTTGAATCCTCTTGTCACGCTCTATATGCTCCATATATTCCTCTACTAGCCCGTAAATTATGTCCTTGTTAGGTTCGTATCACAAACCTACAAAACAATGACCCTTTTGTGTCGAACAAATTTAAGAATAACTTTCCGGTCACTCATGTCTTTTAACTGGAATTCGCTTCTATTTATCTTTGGTGATTAAGTTACACCTACGGAACCAATAAATAGACTAAATATGACCTAATCGCCATTTACAACGGCTTCTTTGGTACAGCGGTATGTGAAGTTGCCATCAACGTTCGAGCGTATGTTGGGTTCAAGTCTCATTGAAGACATGCGAGATAGTAGGGGAGTCGCTAGCTTGCTTGCATTCTAGAAACGGTAGCTTCCGCGCCCTTCCTGCCTACTGAAATAGATGTGAATGATCGTGACAGCTCCAAAAATCCTATTCAGTCTGATTAGATATGTCACTGAAAGAAAGAAATTATAAGATAGGTAGTGTAGTATGTAAAATTTGCCGTTCTAAAAAAAATGACCAATCTCCTTTTTCAGAACTTCAAGAACTAAAGCAATCAGAAGCAGCTAGCTATGACTACTCCTTCAACAATCACGAGTATTTGACTGAGTGCATCAAAGAAAAACTAAACAATATTAGAAACAACTTTTTAGGACCAGCTGATGCTTAAATAAAACTCGAGGTTTCTTGCAAAAATTAACGCCACGCCGTAAAAATCCATGGGTGTCCCGTGAACCCCGGGAACTACCCTGGTTCCGTTCCTGAGTATGTTAGATTGTTAGCATCATGTGTTTTGGGTTGAAGTTGGTTGCTGAAGCATTTTGCAATAGACAAGCACTTGAAACTTGAAACAACAATATGATATTTGAATCATAAAACTTTTATTTAGCATATAAATTTGTCAGAAGTTGACATCTGGCTATCATACTGGTAGTAGGCAGCCCACGTCATCATCATAATGAATGCATGCAATGTTGTCCCATGAAATTAATGAAAACAACAACTTAAATTTGCTTCAGCAATCGTCTCTATCGATTTGATTAGCTCTGAGTCATAAGCATCAGCTCGGGCACATTGTGCATTGCTGATTTGTATTAATGTGAGCGATTATAAGTATACATAACTGATCAAATCAAGTTGCAGTTAATCTATCCTTTTTGTTAGTGAACGATCATCGATCACAGTTCCTGAATCGATCATTTCTGCAGAGCTATAGTCGCTATGCGGTCATGTAAGTTTACTGCATTTGTAAACCATATGATGATTGGATGTAAAGATTCAATGTGTTTTATAAGTTGTATGGATGCTAGGGGAATAATTTAACAATATTTACAGATATCATATTTGCTATCAACTACTAATGTAATTACACTCTCAATAATATTAAAGTTTTAATTCTTGCAGCTCGGTTACTGACATGGACCTTCATTACCTACACAACAATCTTTTTACTACTACGTGTTGCTACTGCAAGACGAGAAATGATCACTAAACAAAACGGCGTTGTAGCCACAGATGAGTTAATGTGTTCAAGAATGGGAAGAGATGTTCTCCGTGAAGGAGGTAATGCTGTAGATGCTTCAATTGCTGTTGGGATTTAACATCTAGGTAACCAAGTAACTACGAGTACGCAGCGGATTTGGATCTAGTAATAGCATATGGTTAATACAAAACAAAAGGTAAATAGAAAAACGCGTGTATCCTTTTAGCTAATTTATATCAAGAAAACGATAAAGCGATAACAGTAAACGCCTTAGGTTGTCACCACAATCACGTCAACCATATATATTAAAGTTGCTGCTTACTTCACAAACAATCAACCCTTGTATAATAACCTGATTACCAAACAAACTCTTGACTTGTAACCGAAAAAACCAAGAACCGAATTAAATAACCCGAAAACCTAGTTGGGGCTTTTACTTCGAAACAAAAACAAAACACCTTGTGTATAAATACTTATTCTTCTAACAGTGAAGGACAAGTAGTATTCATTAAAACCTTAAAAGGTTTATTAGAACTTGGTGTGGACTTAAATCGGAAAAAACAAAGCACCCTTTTGTGAAGGTTTTGTTGTTGAGATTGGCTGAGAAAAGGACAAAGTAAACCGAAAGTTTTATGAGGGTTTTGAGAATTGTATGTGTCGTCTTTTTTAAGTCAAGGGGTGAGGGGTATTTATAACCCCATAACCCAACTCATGATAGAACTAGGAAACCCATCCTATCATTATCACAATACAATTCTCCTTTGTTTATCCAAAACAAACCGAACCTAGAATCTTAATTAGAACCTTCTACTCGATTTCCATCTTTAAGACATGAAGCAAGTTCATGTCTCAATTCGTTTTAGTCCTTTTAGTTTATATCGTGAAGTATAAAATATACTATCTGTGTTTAACGCGTGTGCCCTCAATAGGCTCACGTATTTCTAACGTATAACTTGCGGAATCGACTACCAAATTCCAACAGCTCCTACTTGGGAGCCGGAGTAGCTGGCTTGCAGATATACTGATAATTGGCAAAGTCTAGCAAACACACACAATTACCTTAAATTAGAAATACTTGAGATAATAGTTTCAAGAACAATCTCAGCTTATAATGGTTAGTTTATTACTTGCTTTTATCATCATCCCTTTGTTACAGATACCGTTAAACCATGGATATGGATCCTAACTCATTTCATATAGTTTAACTATTTAGTTTCTCGTTATAAAAATAATTCAGATATACCAAATGTAATCAAGAATCATCTTGTATTACCCTTTGGGCACGGCTATGCAATTATCTGATTAATTCTAGAGAGGCGCCATGGTATCATTCTGCAATTAAACAATTGGAGGAACAAATTCTTTATTGACTACAAGTGTTGTGGATGCTGCTTCACATCACTTCCAAAAATAGCCTTTAAAACTACCTTATTCAGGATAGTGTTTGACTTATAATCAAAAAGTGATATCCACACATACAAAACTTGCTTGCATCTCAAGTCTAAGGACGACTTATTAAACCATTTTTGACAATTTACTCATGACAGTGATCCAAAAGTAAATGTTCAAAAGTTGAGGTATCCAATATGCATCCCTTGTGAATACACATGAGTTTGGCGGGAACAATCCATATATTCAAAGAATATAACCAACACTCACATTTGCCTTATGTAACAATATTCCTATATTGTTAACCGACAATGGACATATTTAGAATGATAAAATTATTCAAGGATTAAACATGCAAATATAGGATAAGAATTATTATATGTATGAATAACAAATACCATGTATCTTTATCCATCAGAAAGTAAAATTTGTCTTACAATCCCAATTATCCAAATACTAAAACAGATATGCATGAAACTAATTAGCGAGTTGAAGTCCAATGTATCTAACATTCTCAACTATTTCTTTACAAGACAGCTAAATAGTTATCTGAGTAAACTTTCCGAGTTTCTTAAAATGTAAAGTATTCTCATTCTTTAATGTGTAATACAACAATGCTCTTAGCTGAGCATATCTAGTTAGTAGATTTATCATAAAATATGAAATTGGAAATGTCACAGTACTTTTTATAGGGTATTTGAAGTCACCAAGATACCTATCTAAGACAGTCATTTTTATAGTTTCCTAAAATGTAACATGTTCTTATTCTTTAATGTGTATTGCAACAATGCTCTTAGTTGAGCATATCTAGTCAGCAGATTTATCATAAATGATGAAATCCTACTTTAACTAGGATTGATTATCCTCTAGCATTAGTGTACATAAACAACACTATGCCTTATATAATTCGTAAACGTTTGTCTTAACAGTCATGTAAATACTCTCAATTAGATACTGTTGTTGTCAACTCATCTTGCTCTTTGTGCAAAAGTAACAACCAGTCTCATACACAATATAATATATACATGATGAATCCTTAGTTAAAAACACAAGGTTTCCATCTATGTAATAAATTATCTCAAGTGAAATATACCATTTAAGACTTGCTTCAATGATATATTGTATTGTGTTGGACTTAATCATCGCATATGTTTATTTCAATAAACATTTATTCCAAGGTCGTTTGTTTTATTTCTTAAATTCTCAAGTGAAGTTTCATTCCAATCTCAAGGATTAACATCTAGCTTTGATAGAATGATGCTTTCAATATGTTACACAACATATGACTGTTAAGGAAAAACATAGTGCTCCCACTTGATGTTAGATGTACTTAGGAGTTATCTCAATTTAATCAAAAATCATATTGTAATTAAACTTAAGATTTCAGCTCCTAGATGCATGACATAATCCACGGTTGGATTCTTTTATCTTGTATGCTTTATAAAGATTATTCGGACTCATAACCCCTTTTGATTACACATCGTCCTCGCAAAGGTAATCATTAAGAAAGGAGTTATGAAACCTAGTTGTTATATTTCATATTCATGAAAAGATGTATGACAATTAATCATCTTTATATACTTAATGCATGTAGAAAAGAAAATTTAATCATAGTAAGTTGCTTGAGTATGATTAAAAACTCTTATCATAAGTCAGGCATTTAATATGTATACAATTTTTTACAAGAGCAATTTGGATTGGCCTTAGTTCGTTTAGAAAATATGGCATCGAATAATTATATGTGTAGGCACTTAAGGAATATCTGGGGACACCAATCTCTAACTTGGTATATTCCACTCCATTATCAAATACTTATAAAGTTTTGTTCCGTCTACATCCATTTATCTCAAGTTTTAGATCGAACTACTCATTGACACAAATGATTAATTCAAATTGATTTCATGGATTTACCGGAAAATTTATGGTCCAATAAAGGATTTTTAGCTTCGAAAAACCCATTGGGAAGGGTAGTGCAGTGAGAAAAAAATATAAATTTTAAGGAAATAACGTAGTGCTCCCACTTGATGTCAGGTGTACTCAAGAGTTATCTTAATTTAATCAAAAATCATATTGTAATTAAACTTAAGATTTCAGCTCCTAGATGCATGATCTAATCCACACCTGGATTCTATTATCTTGTATACTTTATAAAGATTATTTTAAAATCGTAACCTTTTGATTACTCACCGTTCTCACAAAGGTAATCCTTAAGGAAAGAGTTATGATCCTTAATTCGTCATATATCAGATTTAAGAAAACCTGTATGACAATTAGTTATCTTTATATAATTAACGTGTGTAGAAAAGAAAGATTTAATCATAGTCAATTGCTTGAGTAAGATTAAAAAACTCTTATCATCAGTCAGGCATTAATATGTATACAATTTAGTCCTTTATGAGCCTTTCTTCAAAAGAAACACATTCTAGCCTTACATTTTACTATTTGATGAAAGATCAATCAATCTCAAAACATTGATTGTCTTTTAAGGACTGCATCTTTTCATTCATCGCTCTAAGATATTTATCAGATTCAAGATGTGATAATTCATCTTTATTAGTTAGCAAGTTTACTATGACCATCTAACTTATAATCCTCAGCATTGATTTAAAATATCACTCTATTGATGAGGCATCCTTGCGGATTTATGAATGAGAGTTACATTATACCTTGGTTCGACATTTACATGTTTAACCTTATTATAACATCAGCAAGTGAATTCAGAAGGTTATGTATTTTGTTCTTGAATATCTTCAAGATCTATAGATGCTCCCACTTACTTTTGTAAGTAGAGATAATTCTCTAAATACTTAGTATTTAATCAACAATAAATTATTCTTAACCGGGACATATAAAATACATTTCAGTTCTTATCTCTAGCTTGTTAATAACACACTTCATAAGATTTTAACAAATTTTAGAATTTAATCAAGACATAATGGGATTCATCCCAATCTATAAATAAATAATGTCTTAAATACCTTCTAGGTTGGAACTATATTGAGTGTATACATGACATACGCAATTTTCTAACCTTGATAGATTTTAGAGGTAGATCAATTAAAGTTATCAGAAATTGTTGGTCTTTAGATCATTCATTAAACAAGATATATATATTAAAGAATAAGATGTATAAAAGAAAGAATTATTGTACCTTCAGAAATTCGTTAATAACTTAATTCTCTTTGATCAAATACTGACAATTGGGTCTAGCCAAATTTTAAATACACATTTTTAACACCAATGGCATGCGACAATGGTTGTTTCCTGAAAAAGTACATTTACTCCATGTTCATGGTTGTTCACAAGAAACAGAACATTCAAGAATTCCTTTGATCATGTGTTTACAAAAAAACAAATATGCAATTACATTCCTATTTTTTTTTGAACGGCAAATGGAATTTTATTAAAAAAGGGCTAGAAAGAAACTAGCAGACGATATACACGCAAAAACGATCCAAGTTTGGGTAAGGTGGGATTTTCTTGATGATGTTTTAGGCAAGTTTGGGTTTGGGGATAAGGGAGAAATGGATTCAATGGTGTCTTCATTCTTCGAAAGGTCGTATCATTATCAATGGTAGTCCAACCACGAGTTTCAATTGTAGAGGTCTTAAACAAGTGAGCCGGTTATCGCCTTTTTTATCTTATTAATCATGCAAAGTCTCCATATTTTCATTTCAAAGAGTGGTTGATCGGGTATTTTTCCATGGTATCGATGTTGGTGGTTGTTTAATCTTTTCGCACAGTTCTATCGGATGATGCGGTTTTATAAGGTGAATGGAGCGAAAGTACAATAAACTTCTCTTATCCATGTTTTCTTGATTGTTTTCATAAGTTTCAGTTTATAAATCATAGTGCAAAAGCAAAATCATGGGCATTGAAGTTGATAATGGAAAAGTCCTCTCGGCGCGACCAATTCGGAGGTCCTTGTTCTTAAAGCTCCTTTTATATCTTGGTTCTTATGTGGAGGGGACATGAATAAAATTCAATCTTTGAAGGACATTATGATAGAATTAGATAGACGTCTATCAAGATGAAGATGAAAATGTTATCGAGTTGGAGGGCGGCTCATGTTAACAAATCGTACTTGGCTCGATGCCATTTTCACATGTCAATGTTAAAGTTCCTGCATGTCATTCTAATCTGGAATCTCTTTCGAAGTAAATTCTTCATTGGTCCATGAAAGTTCCGGTAAAAAAGCTTCGGGTTCAATGGAAGAAGGCTTTGCTCCCTAAAGATAACGTGGTCCAGGTATTTTATCTTTATGCTCTTATAGAGGAATTGATATTTTAAATGGTGTGGAGATTTTTAGCCCATTGACCTGACGCTTTAGTCTCGTGTTATCAAGCTATACACAGACCAATGAAAGATTGATGAGATACGGGTAAAGGAGCTAATTCATAGTGGATAATATATTATTAAGAGGTCAGAGGCTTGAAGGAAAAGGGTTATTAACCTGCTTTAGTTGCATGAAGAAAAACTTGGAATGGACTTTCGACTTTATTCTGGATGACGTGTGGGGTGATGGGGCAAGCTAAGAATAGATTCCCTAGAGCTATGCTCTCGAAAACAGCATAACAAATTACAGTAGGTCCAAAACTTGCGCATCCTAGTCTTTCCCATTCGTTTTCTAGACACCGAGAGGAGGGCTGAACCACTCAAGTTGAAGATTAGCGAAAGTGATTAACCCTGTGTGCTTTACTCAGTCTCGCTGATTCATGGGTCTTGAACATTGAACAATTCTGGTGGTTATACGTGGCTTCGTCAAGAAACATGATAGATCGCGATACATCCGAAAGGTGATGCTTTAAGACTAGTGGATTCGATAATGTTCCCAACAAAAGTAACAACTTCGCTTGAAGGTAATGACAACTCTTACCTACTAGATTTAACATTTCCAACGGTATAGATATTATCCTCTATCTTGTGTGAATTGGTATGTCGGATTAAACCAATATCATTTGTTCTTCGCTTGTATCACGGCCAAAGAAGATTCTAAAGTATAAATCGGTGGTGGGACGTGCCTTTTATGGATATTAACTCCTTACGAGAAATGGAGGTCTTGGATCGATAATGTAAAACTGCCGAAGAAGAATAAAAGCATGTTCCAAGGATTTATTTTGTTATGTGGTGGATTCTGATGGAATTTTCGTAATAGAGAAGATGTTCGAGGCCAGCCCAATCTAAGGAGACGGTTTTTTGATGAGATTATTTGTATTCTTATTACTGTGTCGGTATAGATGCAATACTTTTGTTTAGCGGACGATTGGTATAAAAACCCGCTCCTTATTTCTTTGTAATTGCAGCTCCTGTGCTATTTTTTTTAATAAAGTCCCGTTCAAAAAAAAATTAACCATAATTTTTGACTAAATCTTATAGTCAATTAGTTTGAAGTATCTTTAGATTATATCTGGACTTTATAAATGTAATAGGGCAAACAAACATCAGTGTTTCAATCCTAGTAAGATTTATTAGCTTCTTTACCTGCGGTCAAGAGAACCAATTAATCATATTGTTATATGTTGTTCCTTGCACACACTTAGAATTTCTCCCACTTGTGTATGGGACAACATTACCTAATATAATACGACAAGCGCTGGAATGTATAAACAATATGATAGTGTCATAGATAGTACAAGTAGATTTCGAACCATAATGTTGAATAAGGAATCGTGGATTATTATTTTATAGATAACGTTTTAGGAAAGCAACAAGTAGTTATCCTATAAAATAAAATGCAATCTTCCTTTAGACAATGGTTGTTCATATTCAGAAAGTAATATATTGTAGTATATTAGATATCACAATACAAGCTTAGGAATGATGGGTTGGCCAAATTTCTAGAGAGAGAAAGTGACTAGTCTAGTAAGAGAAAACACCTTTAAGTGTGTGTATTTATCAAATGAACAACCAACCCTTCCCATGCTGGAAAGGTATTTATACAAAGTTTTTGTGCCCTAACTGAGCCAGAATGGGCTAACAAGTGGTAAAGACCCGAACCAACCACATAAGTCGGACGTAACTAAAAGAATTAAAACCAAGACTACGGCTAACCTATCTAGATATCACACGGTGAACCGAGTCTTTACATGGATTTTCATAATCCTATCAATCTCCCTCTAAGGGAGTCACCCAAAAAATACAAATTCATCCTAGCATTATATTTGAATTAACTTTGATCTGGCTTGTAGTCTCTGATTCTTCAACATTTGTCGTTGAGCATCAAGTAAGGTGATCTTTGAGCTTTGTTCTTGGACTTGATGATCTTTAACTTTCTTAAATCACCATCCACTTTAAATCTCTTAATCATCCTTATTTGGAATATTGCCTCATGGATTTTGTACTTTTCGGACCTGCATACTCACACACTTCTGATCATATAGTACTTATCATAAGTTATAAAGCTTGTGTTGTAGTCTTTTAGTTGTCATGACATCTTTGATTAGAAACATTAAGTGTGAGCAATAGTTTTTAATTGACTTACGAGAACGAGGCATCTGCAACTCCATCTTTTTGCTAATCCCTAAAAACAACTGTTAACAATAAAGCTTGGTGACTGACATAGGCTTTGTCATTCTCAAGTTCCGATTGCCTTAACCTTATGTTCCTGAAGACCATTGTACAGTATAAATATTGTACCTGTGATTCAGGTTACATTCATTATACGAACCTCCTTGACAGGGTTTCCACCTCAAAGGTTAGATCATCTAACGCAGAGGCATTAGGTTCACTGTACGGGCTAGTATCTCTTTACCGGACACCTCAAAGAGGCTAACTCACTAATAGTATTGCTACAATAGAACGGTAAGAATGAATCATTGAGTTACATCTCACACGATTGAAGAAAAACTTTATTGAAAATCAATCGATGTGTCACTAGTTAAAGTGATTTTTGCAACACATCGAGAGTTTTAAGCTTTTATCAAAAATTCATCCTTCGTCAATTCATAATCTGGACCGAATCGATGCCTAGTGTCACAAGTTTGATCCATTAAGGATCTCACAAGTCACCTACCTAGAGCTTGTTTGATGTTGGCTCTAGCAGAATTTCCATCTTCACTGTGAATACTTTCGTATCACTCGGATGTTCTGGCAATATCACAAGGATAATGCGTAGGACTCTTAAGATAATCCTTGTTTTCATAGTGTGTGAAACACAAGTATATTGGAATAGTGTCCTAACGAGATTTATTGATGATCTCATGGCTCTAGACTCAATAGTGCATTTTTAGTTTTTGGTAGTCAAAGGCTGGAGCGGACTACCACCTTTTCAATATCATCTAACTCGGTGTGAGAGAGATGATAGAAATGTATTGATCTCCGGGAAATGAAACAATAATCCTTTGAGGAATCTTAGTGCTAGGGAGGGTGTGCAGCGTATCCAACAAGGGTCCGTGATACTTGTCTTCAGTCACAATCAACCATGATTCTGATACATATGTAGTGACCCATTCCTACCTAAGGTTTAAGGAGGGATGCTTTCTTGCATCCCTTATCTAGCATTTCTTTTTCATCTGCAACCCCTTCAGTGCTTACAGAGATTTCTTTACTATTACCGTGTTGGGTGAGTTCCAGTACTAGCTCCGATCTCAGTCCGCACTATTCCCTTATCCCTCACATTTCTCCTTTTATCATCATACCTTAAGGACTTCTACACTAACAGTGGATTGGTCCCTGGTAGAATCCCTCCGCCTCTGGCGGGAGCGTGGGATCGAGTACCTAACCTACCATCCGTATAACTCTGATAAATATTCAGGTCGGTCTAGGTGACTCCACCAATGCCATCAATAAACCATTCGCTCCCCCCTTCAATATGTGCATCGATATTCGAAAAGAGTTTAGCACATATAGGAGAGCCTACACTTGAGTTAAGAAATCATAATTTTTATCAGATTTTCATAATTAAATTACATTTTCTCCCTCGAGCAAAAATTTCAAATCCGTTGAGATTTTAGGTCTCAATTGAGTTAAGTTAGGAAACTTTGGAGAAAGGGTCAGGTTTATACAAGCCGGATTATGGAACATGATGAATACTTAATATACAAGGCCTAAGATACAGTTTAATAACCACATTAGAATGTACATATTACAACAACAATATAAGAAAACTACCCCTCATTCCGTTCTCTTCAGCAGTCGTATCTCCTTCTCTTATCCTGCCACCAAAAAAAGCTTTCTAGATTTTCAAAGATACGTCCTGTCTTAAGTATTTCTGTATGGCAAACTAAACTCCTGCTTCTGTTGACGTCTTCTTCGTCATAAAATCCTGTTTAATCTAACCCGGATTCAATCCTTTGAACCTGAATTCCTAACTCTTGTAATCCCACGCTTCCTCAAGCTGTTGTAGAGTACCATCACTGAACGATGGAATTGTCATTGAACCTCATGATCATCGAACACCGCATAATTAGTCCCTAAAACGTAATGGACCTTGGAGAGTCAATTACTGTGAAGTCATGCTTGTACTCAAATCCCTTGGCATCCCATCGAGGTTTGGTGAGGTTTAACTGCGTTGGTAGCTCTCAATCCCCAGCTGGAAGTCTTCTAACGCTTTGTCTATAAACCAAGGTTCTGGTCCATAAGTTGACACAGTTTGAAATCTTTTGTCCTTCGGGTGAGAGATGGTTTCGAATGGCCTTGAAGATTCAACAAGTACAGATCGTTCAATTCACTAGGGGTACAGATATTTGATAGTCCCCTTTTCGTGATGACATAGATTCTTTGAGATTAGCTCGAGGAAGACAATCATCTTCATGTAATTGATACCAACTTTGGAAGACTTCCAATTCTAAAACGACACTTAAGATACGCATATTGGTTCGTACAGCCTAATGTAAACACGTTATCTTTGAAACCACCAATGAGATATACCATACATCGCAGCGACGTCATACTTGCATTCTTCTTCAATCCACATCTGATCTGGTACCATTTGTCTAACCGACTCAGATACGAGGCAGCCTTCCAATCTCAATTGACAAGGCAGGCTGCCCACCGTGCGGCCGGTACCATAGATATTCTAATCTTTGGTTGAAGAAAAAGTCCAAGTTTGTATTGTGCATAACAGATCACACCCAGCGTAGTGTTTTGCTAACATTGTACTGAGGATTGCATCGTCCACTTGATCGGTGAGAAAGTTTATGGCTTCTTCCATCTTTAGATCTGGAGAGAACTAAGTCAGGATGAAAGAACTTGACAATTTCGTATGCAGGGCCCTCAGGTCTTTTTAGTCAGTCCAGAGATTCTTGCTTTTGCAATACAATCCAAAAATGTTGCATATCACCGACGAGCAAGTATAAGTTCTCTGGTGGAGGTGTATAGTAGACTTCAGAGCAAGGCCTAGTGTTCATTGGACGGTCAGATCAGATGATGGGATGGAACAGGCAGGTTCAGGTGTAAGCCAGGTCTGTCTTCAGAGAGAGCTTTTCCACAACTCTGCATCAAGTTTTACAGTGGGAATATAACCACACCTCGTCCTTCACCACTAATTGAGTATCTGTGTTCGATCTACAGTCGTAACGTCATCCTAGAATTCTTCAGGAATTGGTTGAACAGACACTTAAGTCTGGTGTCGGTCCGTCGTTCAAAGCCGTAATATTCTGCTAAGCAGCGAGCGGTCTTTTGAGGAGGCTAGGGCAGCGTGCTTGTAGACAGACCTCCCTGATTATTGGATGGAGTTAAGAGGAGGAGGTAGTGAGTGAACGACCAAAAGCGCCAGAGCTCCTGAAGTTCTAGAGACCGCTGGTGGTGGATGAGGAGGAAGAGAGCCAGTGGGGGTTTTTTAGGTAAGCCCTGTCTCTTTTCTTCTTTTTCCTTGCTTTTAGCCAGTCCAGACAGGAGTTGGTCCACTGGTATCTCGAGCCATAGGACTTCTCCAGAGCCTCGTACAGCGCATGTGATCTTCATGAGTTTGGTAGGATTTTAGATTCCACATTCGAATGGTGAATAATTCTTTTATAATCACTTCTGGCATGTCTCTGAAGCATTACCCTGAGTGGTGGTTTGCATGCCCATCAACTGCATCCTGTGACTATTTCATCCAACGTCTTTGCTCCCTTGATTTGGGAAATATCTGATTCTCCTACTCTGTACAGTCTAGACCCATGTTTTGTCTAATCTTTCCTCCAGGTGCTTGGTTCGCACCACCAAATCCCGATATTTGTTAGTTCTCCTTGGCGTTGATTAATATGAATCGAGAAACTTGTTATGGCTGAGGTGGTGAGAGAATAGTTGTACATAATTTGTTGTTTGGTTGTTGCATTGGGTTGTGTGGTTGTAGTGTCTGATGAACATTGGGAGAATCAGATCTAGACACAAGATCAATCACCAGTGATGCATAGGAGGTATAGCAAGGTGTCTTTGATGATTTGATGGACCCCATTATTCAACTTATGTATCTGTGTTTGTCTTCTCAATTTCGATTCTATCATTGAAGAATTGATTGCCTAAGCTAACGTCGTTGGCTAAGGTTGTAGAGAAGACTAATCCCTGGAGAGCTGGCAGGCTCCTCGAGATCATCGTTAGTTAACCGTCACTTAAGATTCTCCTGAATGTAGGGTATGCAGTGATGGTGATCTCACATCCATTTGTCCCAGTTTGGTTGACTTGTTGCATTAGTGGCCTCAGTAGTTTGTTCAGGTTTTGGTCCACATAACATCCAGGAGTTGAATAGAGTTTGATACTCTGCACATCATCAGTTGTCTGGACTTCATCTTGTATACCAGGGTTTGGTCCATCATGGCCTTCGTTTGGAGCACCACTTTTGACTACAGGAGGCACTTCCTCATCTGATTTTGTGTCACTTTTAGTCAAGCCTAGTTCAGCATACAGGGATGATGATTCGTCATGACCTAAGGGTTCAGTTGGTGCTGAAGTACGTCTTTGAAAGATGTATTTTTCAGTTGGGCTCTTTTTCTTTGGAGTTTGAAGATTGAGTAGAACCCGAGCAGCTTGCTCAGCATCGACTTTCTCATTTCCTTTTCCCTCTACCTCTGGAAGTGGCTGATACTTTCTAGTATCACTTTCTCATTTCCTTTTCCCTCTACCTCTGGATGTGCACCATGAGCATCCTTCATACTTTCTTTAATAACCTTTTGCGTATCCGCTTCTAAGTCACCAAACCCAGGTTCAGTTAATGAAATACCCTCATTAACAAACTCATCGACCAGCTGCTGAGATCTCTTAAGGGTTTGCTTCTTTGCCACCTTCCCAGCTTTAGCTCATTTGGCTGGCGGTGTTGCTTCAGTGGTTTCCTTAGCCTGCATACTTTTCTTCTCCTTAGGCTTGGTTGGTGCTGGTTGAGGTTTCTTGGTTGCTACTTTAGGTGCTATGGGTTTAGCTTGCTTGGTTACCTTAGGTTTGGTTGATTTTGTAGGTTTTGGTGCAGGAGAGTCAGGATCACTAACTTCTTCACCAACAAGATATCTTTGATGCTTAGCTACTTTCTCTAGATAAGCATCGTAGTAGTCTGCTCCTCGAATGTCATCAGTGATGAGTTCATTCGGAATAGGCATCCCAAAGACTTCCCTTTTGGTTCCCTTAGCACTGAATTTGAGATATCCTAGAATAGGTTCTTCAGTAGGCAAATGAATGGGAGACTATGGTCTTGGATGGAACTTGTGCTTGCGTTGCAGATGAAAGATAATCAGTTTGGTGAACCACACATTTAGGATTACAATGAGAGTGGCTTTCTTCTTTCCCTAAGTATGTTGTGCCAGATTCTTTTTGTCTTCCGTGAAAGTATGGATGGATTGAGTAAATTCTTCCCACATCCTTTCCGCATAATCGATATGAGCTCGATTGATGATAACCCAAAGAATCTACAATACTGGAGCTCTTGGCCTTTCAAACCCAGAACTCTTTCCCGTAAGGCACAGATTAATGTCGTGAGTGCTCTCCATGGTTGGAACATGTCATTAGTTACGACATTAGATAAGTGTTTGACTTCTTTTGGATAACCCAGATCGTTGACAAAGTTGATAAGAGTATCCTGAGTTGGAGAGGAAGTAAAAGCTTTGTTGTTGTTGACTGGCATGATCCGAAGAGCATCTCTGAGTGTGTCTTTAGTGAGGTTGAATCATTTCTCATCCAGTTGACACTTGTAATCCCCGGTGATTCTGTCATAGCAAATAGTATCCCAGAACTGCTGAATATAGATAGCTGGTATTGTCGAAGAGGCGGTAAACGCTCTGAAGAAGTTGGTTTGCTTCAGAATGTCCACCGCAATCTTGTAGATTGGGTTGCTTTGTGACTTTTCAGCATCCAGATAGCAGTTGCTTTTCCCTATTGGCACCCATCTAATGCGAGGCAAGATTTGTTCATCAGTGCGAGTGGGTGGTGCCACAGCAGGTGCTTGTTCAACCGGAGCATCAACATCAGCCATTATATCTGCACAGTCACATTCACAGAATGATGGACATATAGATAGGAGATGTTAGATGTGAGTAGGTGCTCAGGAGTTAATCAGTTATGGATTATATCTAGGAAAAGGACACCTAGATCATATTATGGTGAAGGTCAATAATTGAAGGACCACTCTTGAGGCAATGGAAGTTGACTATTGTAAGAGAAGACTTAACACAATGACTAAACCACAAGACCCGATAATAATTTACAAGCAATGAGAGACAAAACGCAAGGGATACGTTACAATAAGTTAAACGCAACCAGAGGAATACTAAGGATCCAAAACGCAATGCAGCAAAATGCAATGATTATTTTATTTGAAAACTAATCAAAACGCAATAAAGGCAAAACACAATCACCCCAAATGCACAAGGCAAAACGCAACAATCAAAACGCAAGCACTATTATATTTAAAATAAGTAAAACGCAACCATTTAGGAAATTTTCGAAATAGGGGTTTTACTGTTTAAATATTTTAAGTGTCTTCTATACAAAACGCAATGACTGCGTTTTGTTCTTGTTAATATTTAATACTCAAAATGCAATAGCATATCAGAGGACAAAACGCAACAAGGATCATACAGACAAAACGCAACCAAGAATTCTACAAACAAAACGCAACCAAGTTTTCCTTATCAAATCGCAACCAACAACAATCAAGCAAAACGCAACGAGGAGCACTTAAGGCAAAACGCAATAACGAGCATTTAAGTAAAACGGAGGCAGGAATTTGTTGTGCAAAACGCAACCAAGAATTTCTAAGCAAACCTCAACCAAGAAATCCTAACCAAAACGCAACAAGAGTCTGAGCAAAACGCAATCAGGGATATCACTCAAAACGCAACCTATGATATGAACATCTAAGTAAAACGCAACCAAGAATGCCAAGACAAAACACAACCAAGAACATGAAAAATGCTCAAATTTTATCTTTTAAATCAAGGCTTCCTAGAGAGAACTAGATCATGCCATACATTAACGGATATACACTGACTAATTTATCAACAATACACGGCTAATACAAACAACTTACGACTACTATTCAGACTTAAAAAATCAAACTTTGCACTAAAATCACACGGACCACAATTTAAAGATGGGGGGACAATTAAAACATAAACGAAGCATCATACATGTAATATGGAGCAAACTCAAATGGAAACACTAACCACGAAGTAGATGATGAATAAGCACGGATATCTACATAACACGAGATTCAATGAGTTTTAAGCTACGATGTTATAGATACAACATATTAAGATGATGACGAGCTAAAACCAAGAATTACCTAGGCAAAAAATCACACAAATGATTTCAAGACAGGCAAATCACAACGATGGTTGTGTTTTGAGTTTGAGAGATAAAGTAAAAGGGTTAGACTAGTTTTTGATAGGTTTGACCAGGTTAAAACGCAACTCGCATTTATACTAGGCTTAACTTTTGAAGAATGGCAAATTTGACCCCTCTTTTTCTTATTTCTTTTCATCTAAGGTTTAATGGCAACTAAGGGTAATAAGAAATTGCATAAATGGCACACTTGGTCCTTTATATTTAACAAGCCTAGGAAACATATAGCAAATAGCACATAAGACCCTATACTTGCATATAACAGACACATTCGGCCCTTTTTGAGTTAACTCAAGTTTGACTCCCCCTTAAACCATAACCCCGTTAGTTACCAAATCTTTCTCAATTATGTATACAAAGTGTTAAAATGCCCGTTAGATGTCATAAATTTGAACAATACTCTCCCCCTCAATCAATGACCCATTTTCTATTTAAAGAGCTGTAGTCGTTGATTGAGTGTCAAATTTTTGTGAAATTCAAGTCCGATTGATTTTCAAAAATAAGATTAAACCACCATGTGACATCCAAATAATTTTCTGAAGAATCATAGACGGAAAATTATAAGGATAAAAGAAGACTTCTCTTCTTAATCAAGAAATAATGCACTGAAGCGTACATTAGATCGAGGGTGCACGGATATAAAGTAATCCATGCCCGGGAGAACTTAATCACCCGTTGTTAGGAACAGCCGTCTTTTTGGCGACGAGCTTTCCTCATTTTGAAAACCGGGTTGCAGTCTGAAATAACTGCAAGCCATTTAGACATGTTTTGAAAAGTTTGAACTTCCGTTCGAGCTTCATTTAAAGGCCCGTGTCATTATTGAATGACATTTCTAGGTCCGTAAATGTTATCGATAAACGGAAGACATGTCTTGGAAAACTATTTTTTGTTTTTTTGGTATTTTCTATTTTCTTATTTTTTATGGATTCTTGTTGGTTTTATATTTTTTGTATTTTCTTTTTGATGATGAATATGTACATATTTACATAGGATACTTGAAGCAAATCC